>OFHS01000559.1:0-26833 GCA_900245855.1 Calvadosia cruxmelitensis
TCTCAAAAGGAAGCTGAAAAGACTCCTGACGCTTGCGTTCGTCTATGAATTTCGTACTGTGTTTAACTGAATGCAAACTAATAGAATGGAATACATAATACAGTACTGTAATACAGTAATTGTAATTATTATCGTAATGTACCAAAGTACAGTATACTGCCATCCAATGATTTAAAACGAGAAGTAGCAAGACATTCGAATTTGCAAAGGAAAAGACGTGGCAAAAATCAAGACGTTGATCGTAAAATTTGATATTTGTACAGTACTGTATGGCATAAAATAGTTAAAGTTTCCATAATTTTTAATAGTCCGAAGTTTCCATAATATTTCAAAATGGTTTCAAAAAATTAAAATATGTTAACCAGATGTTCAAAATTAAAAAAAAAAAAATTCGAGCAACGACAACATACCTTTTTAGTATCGCAGACCATAGCTTAGGTTGCAGAGAGTTGGGATTCACTTTCAACATCGGGTGTCAGCTCAGCTAAGTAAGCCAAAGTCACTCCGAATGATTAGCAATTTCACATGATAATTTTACACACTGCGTGCCATGCAGAGCAGTGTAATCTAAACGTACAGTAGGAGTTAAGTGTTCCCCTGATTGACTCGCTTGCAAGCTGCCTCGATGTGGCTGTTTAAAGCGCCAACATACGAAATCAGCATCCAATAACAAGTTCGGATAAATATGAATCCCGGGCTTATAAGATTCTTCTTACACGATAATTCAGACAATTGTGGTAAAGCAGACACCAGCAATAAGAGACCAAATTCGCAGTTTGTCTACAGTATACGACTGGAATACTCTCACAAATTTTTTCAAATTCCAATACCTTTCTTGGAGTAGATAAGATGCCACTAAAAATTATTTGAAAAACATCACAAAAGTACCCTTTAAAGTGGCACCCCCCGTAGGCATATGTTACCCAACATATGGAAGCACACCCTGTCCCTCAAGGCATAAAGAACAACCTGGTGGCGCTAAATACACGGGAATTTGGTGTAGTCTTTATGCTTGCAGCGATTGGACTGATCGGGGTTCATAGTGGCTGTGGCACCCATGTGACTAGCGGTATCTATGGGACGCCAGGGCTCCCAATTACGTGGACACTTTTACTTAGATAGATAGATTGTATATTTGATCATGAAAATAGAATGCAGATACAGACTGAGTGAGATAACAAACAAAATATATTTACATGATCAGGAACATCCCATAAGCACATGTGCTTTTTTCAATGCGTGACGAGGCAAAGCAATCAGTGTGGTCCTTCTGTCTATGGGCATACAGTATGTGGTAATTGATAATTATCTGTCACGCGACTGAGTGATATTCAGAGCAGGGTTCCAGTCATCGGTGCTGAATGGCTTTTGTCTATTAATATTAATATTAATTGTATTTGTATCCCAGTTTGAAATTTTAGAAATTCTGTATAATTATTTGTTTGATAGGTAGAATATGAAAACGCAATGAAAACGCCTTCGTTGGGTGTTTCGCAACATTCTATTAACCGCAATTTGCGTTTTGCGCAACCTTTGTACATCCGTGAAAAATCGGAAATGTTACTGTGTCAATCGAAGCATTAATTAGCATATTCACGTCTTCTGCTGATTTCTCGCACGTGGCACGTTATCTTACTAGTAATCCGTCAGTTATCTGCTCAATGGAACAAAGTTCAAAATGAGAAAAATACTAGTAAAAATATTGTAAAACCCCAGAAAACATTAATTTTAAGCAGTATTGGTTACCAATTCTTGTACCAAGGTGTTTATATGCCTGAAATAAAATACTGTATATATTTTATATATTTTTTACGCTGGTTTAAATACTTTGTCTATCGAAGCCTCGGTCTGAGATTGGTCTGAGCTCGTGCCGACCTGTCAATCCTGTTTTACCGGTTTTGTCTGGTCTGACCTCAAAAGACAAAGAACTCTATTGTTCTTCTGAAATCCTGTTTGCTGAAGATCGTCTACGGGCGCTCTCCAATTTCGACTGCGTGTCAATCAAGACATTAAGCTCCACTTCACCCAGCTGTTTCACTCACTCCTGCACATTTGAAACACGCGATGACTTCAAAAATCGACGGTGTTTTTCGTACCCGTTCGCTCGGTGTTGCTGCTCGGGGTATACCTGATCAATATGCTGATGGAAAAGCTGCGAGAGTTTGGCACAAATACATTGGAGATCAACAACAGCGAACTGGCTACTATCAAGAAAAGCTCCTCTCGCTTCTGAAAGATCATGGCGTCGAAACTGTCTTCGATGTGGCCTGCGGAACTGGGTAAAAACTTTATTGGTTGCTGTTTAGATTGATTGAACGTTGTTTTATTCTCACATCACAATGTTTCATTAGCTGATCAAAATGTGTTCGCTTGTTGCGTCCGGGGGATTTTTTTTTTTCCGGTTGACATCTCGGTTGGAAACGTGACCTGAGGGTTACTCACAAATGCAGAATCCACAAGCAATATTGCTTTGTTTCTGCCATCAGGTAAACTCCAATGAGTACAGAAACACAAGTTATCATATCTCAGTTATTGCAATCATTTTCTCAAAGATGATGAGCTAGTTGTGTTGTTCCTGCCCCTCGCGTGTCTCTTCAAGTTCGGTATTCTGCGGGAGTCTGTCTCTCTTGCCAATTTGAGAGATTGCCTTCAACGCGATCTCTGAAAATTGATAACCAATAGTCTAGACACTCGTCTTAAATCTTGTACTGTCTCGCCCAACTCTGTCACGCAATGTCTCTTGGCGCAAGTTTCACGGCAGCAGAAGTACGAAACCAAAATTGCTTAAAAATAAGAAAATATATATTAATTTTGTGTTCAGATTGCCCTTATTTTAAACGTATCACCCAGGCTCACTTTGTATGTAACGTTTTGAATGGGCTTCGATAACACAGTTGCAACCTGAAAGAATAAATGCATTGATTTGAGGGATTATATAATTTAGTTCAGTTTTGTTGTTGATGATGATGATGATGATAGGAGTTTATTTCTCATACCCATAATCAGTACAATGTTCAAACTAGAATTGAATTTACATGTTAATGTACGCTTCTATATACAATAAGGCTACTGATTGTTGAGGCATTCTTGTTTCTTTGTGTGCATTGTGTAGGACTTCAATAGACCGTGGCTAGTTCTTTGTTAACTTTTTGATGGTTGTTCAAAGCTAAATTTCAGGGTTACAGTTCGACTTTACGCATTAATGACGAAAAAGTTAAAACAAGCATTCTTGTTATTTAAATTAATGGAAATATGACGGACATATCTTTTAGTTAATTGGTGATAAATTGAGTTGTATTTTTCGAGGGGCAGATATCTTGAGAGAAGGTGCCATACATCAAAAGGCCTCCAGACAAAACTACCATCTTAGAAAAGAATAAAGATATAAATTGAAAAAAAGAAAACCTTAAAAAAATTCTTAAATGTTTAAAAAAGAAATGAGCATTGTAATCACCCGAAAAAAATCTTAACCCTTGTCCTGCTATTGACGTGTATACACGTTTTCGAAACTTTTTTAAAGTAGCAACATATGACCAATCACATAGTTAGTCCCTAGCGATCAACCAATCAGCAATCAATACAGCGACTTCAAGTCTTCATTTAACTAGTTTTATAAGAAGGAGAATAGTTAAAATTTTTGAAAGTAGCTCCACCTATTTGTTAAGTAAAATCTTTTGTGCGGTTTGCCCCTCAGTATTTCTTGGGACAGTGTAGTTGATGTATCCTTTTACAGTGTAAATGAGGTTAACACGACGTGGCATGGCAATCCAAACACGCCTAAGCAGTGGTAATCCTTTAACTTAACAAAATATCGTTATGCACAGAATAATTTGGTATTTCTCCCCTACTGCTAGTGTCAGACTCTTATTTGCAAATTGCAAATTAGAAAGACGGCAAAGAAGGCACGCAACACGGGTTTGCCTGACCGCACCCTGTTAAATGGATGGTGTAGGCAGCTGGTTTGAGGTAACATCGGATCATGAAATATTGATTGTTATTGATCTGCTGTGATTCTCTGTTGTCATGACAATTTGCCGCACAACAGATTCAATCGATGCGTTTGATCTAACAACACATTTGGTACATGTAGAATGTTTATGTTGTACTATTTTTTTCAAAGAAATTTCCTAATTTTATAAGACATGTCCTAATTTTATAAGACTGTCAAAAGACTATAAATCACATAACTCAACAAAACCCAATCAAGAACTCTTCAAACTCCCTGTCCATATTTCACAAATGTCTGTCTGTACTAGAATGTTCGCCTGTTCAAACCCTGCTCCTGGTACTCATAAGCGTTCACTATATTCTTGAGAAAGTCTAAACATGTTTTGGTTCTCTCTCCTCAAATGTTATAACTCAATAAAACAGGTCAGTTAGGACAAGTTCTGTAAATTGCACCTCGTTGGTAATTATCTGAAATGTTTACAGGGCCAAGCGCCCTGGCACCGCAAGGCGGTGGCGTCTAAATCGAGATCAGTTACAAATAAATATTGCAATAAGGTTTACACATATGCTAAGTGCGTAGCCCTATTGAGACACGAAAAATGCATAATACAATCAAACCTGTATTAGCGGCCACCTACGTCTATAGAGCAGCCACCTGTGTATAAAGGCCACTCTTCATATCCCCAAAATGACACATGTTATTTCTATAGAAATCAACCTGGACAGAAAGTCCACCTTTCTATAAAGGTCGCTTTTCTCAGGTCCCAAAGGTGACCTATATAGACAGGTTTCACTATAGAAACACAAGCTATGTACAGGCAAGTGTTCTGATGCATTTGAATGCATGTCTCACAGCACCCACAGAAGAACTATTTTACATTTCATAGTTTATTTTGTTAAATGTCTAGCCTTTAATTCCATGATTGGTAGTCATGAGATTGTAAGGGACTTAAATTTCTCCTTCAATGACTTCAGCAAAGGATTGTATAATTTTCGAAGACTTTTTTGCATTTCAATGTTTGAGTAAGAACAAAGTTGTGCTGTACGAGCTTGGAAGAGAATATGAACGCTGTGCTGTCGAACAATTATGACATGGTACAAGTGGCAACAGCCATCAGTTTCAACAAGAAAAATGTTGTTATAAAAAGAGTTCGCATTTACGCTCAAGTCTGGAATTATTCCAACTTAGACGTAAATGGTCCGAAAGGTTTTCACTAGAAAACCAACCAGAGTTGTTCAAACAAAACGATTTCTTCGGTGGATCAACATAGTCAAGAAACACCCAAACTTTCTAACTTACTATTACGATTGACCTATAGCGATATTCAAAATTATAAGGTGAAGCATGTAGCCAGGTCACATGACCTTCTAATTATGCTAATTATTCAAAATATAATCAAATGAGCTGATATGCAAATAATATCGATTACAATAAAAATGCGCGAAATACATACAATACAATCCTTCAGTTCAATTATTCGATAATCATTTAATTTTTCTGTAAAGAATTCCATGTCTTGGGCTATAGAGCCTGATTCAAACACGATAATTTGCTAATCTGCAGCAAACACTGATTGGAAATGTGTTGTGTTGTGTCGTTAGCAACATTGAAACCACTATTAGCAACCCACCCACTTGAAACGAAAACATGGAATGAGATTAATTCCGAAAGAATGTCTTGCTGTCGACTGAAAACTGCTATGAAAGATTTCAACTTCTTAGGATTCAGGCTGTACTGCATTTTTCTTAAATCTTGAGTAGACAGCAGATAGCAGAATGTTTTAGCAAAAAACTGCAAATTCTACGCGCGTCACCTAAAGAATAAAGATTTAGAACATAACATGCAATTTACAACGCAAACCAAATAGGCTATTGCGAAAAGGAATACTTTGCATTTGTATAAGCTTTTTAGTTGAGAGGCAGATTCAGTTGGCGTCCCATGTTGTCTGATGAATTCTAAGCTAACCGTTTGTTTCTTTATCCATAGGGTCGATTCCATTCTGCTGGTTGAGAATGGATTTCAAGTCACCAGTGTCGATGCCAGTGATAAAATGTTGAAGTATGCCCTGAAACTACGATGGCTGAAACGCAAAGATCTGCATTACGACAGCTGGAGTGAGTTTACCTATCTCGTTTCTTTCTGACTAGTACCATAGCCTGCACTAGTGTTATTGTGTGTATGGCTGAAGCAAGGGCTGTAGTTTGTGTTCAACCTGGAAATTTCTGCTTAACCCTTGTCCTGCTCACAAGACTAGTTAAATGTAGACTTGAAGTCACTTTATTGATTGCTCATTGGCTGATTACTAGGGACTAACATTCTGATTTGTTATTTTTTGCTACTTTTGACTTGTTTCAAAAACGTGTATATACGTCAATAGCAGGTCATGAGTTAATATTGATTCTCGGAATTCTGTAAAACATATCTCCATTGGTAACTGTTTACAATCATGTAATGACTTGTACCCAGCTGAATACGAAAGAATATAAAATACATTAATATTATTATTATTATTGAAATTATTAACTCTTGTCCTGCTTATAAAACTAGTTAAATCAAGACCTGAAGTCGCTTTATCGATTGCTGATTTGTTGATCGCTAAGGATTAACTATGTGATTGGTTATATGCTGCTACTTTTGACTTGTTTCGAAAACGTGTATACACGTCAATAGCAGGACAAGGGTTAACCTGAGCAGCACTTATTGCTGAACAGCAAAGTTGGCTGCTCAGTGACCGTAGAATTACAGTAGGCTCTGGTAAATTTAATCCCATCATTTCGACACGGCGATCCAATTTCTTCTATAGTGACCAACTGACCATCTGTGGTAAGCAACCGCCTTCGACTTTTCAAGTCATTTCTTAATAACAACTGATGGTTGTCAGGGACTCGATACTCAATTTCAAGCCTTACTTTTTATTTTCCCCTTGGATCGTTGGTTCATGACAGATTGGATTGTAGTTTTCCTTCTTGTATGCAACAGGACCAATCCACACATCAAATGCTGACCAATGAAATGGACCAGTCGTCCACAGCATACAATTTCAGCTGCCATAGCAACTGTGGCGTTGTCCCGCTTCTTAACCCATGTCCTGCTTGTAAAACTATTAAATGAAGGCTTGAAGTCGCTTCATCAATTGCTGATTGGTTGCTTGCTAAGGACTAACTATTTGATTGGTTATGTGTTGCTACTTTTGACTTGTTTCGAAAACGTGTATACACGTCAATAGCAGGACAAGGGTTAATACTGATTAGTGTGTTTTGTCTTCTTTGCTAGTTATTGAAGAGGGAAATTGGCTGAAATTGAAAGAGTCGGAGGTTGAAATGCCGGAGGGTGGTTTCGACGCCATCATTTGCATGGGCAACTCATTTGCCCATCTTCCTGATTTTGATGGAGATCAAAGGAGTCATTTCGTTGCTTTTGAGAACTTCAGGGATTGTTTGAAGACGGGTGGCATACTTGTGATTGATCATCGCAATTACGATCACATCGTGTCTGGTGGCAAACCTCCCATGAAGAACATTTATTACCAGGTGAGAGCTCCAGATATCATGACTGCTGTCGCTCAAATGTGCTGGAGTAACGTCAAATCCTAAGACTGGGTTAACCGGTTCTAACTTCTAACTAATGACGGATTAATTGTACATTGACGATGTACCTGGGAATTGGAAAAGTCCCAGATTCTCGCTGCGCCAGCTGTTGGTGCCAGCCAACAATTCCTCTGAAACATACACTACGAAACGTCAGACTCGTTATTTCCCCTTTATATCCTTGTTTTAAACTCGTTATTCTTTACTTTGTTTAAATCCATTATAGTTCTCAAGCAAATAACTTCTTGGAACTTCTCTAAAGCATGTTACATTCAGAAGCTTTGAAAATAGACGACAAACTCGTTATTAGCTCTTTGTTTTTTTGGCCATTTTAAGCAGCTTTTGATGAGTAAATAACGATTTTGAAGTTAGTAGTGATAAGCCTAGCAAATATGTAGCATTTTGAAGTTTCGGGTTGCCCATATGCCAATTTAGTTCATATTTCAACACATGCTAGTCTACATTTTTCAGAGTGATGCAAAGGTCGATGTCAAGACGTCATTGCTTATGGTTGACAACAAGTGCAGCATGGTGACGCTGGACTACGTCATCTACGATGGCAGCAAAGAACCAAATGGCACGATCGAGGAAAATGAGCCAGCCACGAAGAAAACAAAGTCGACAACGGAGGAAGATTCTGGAGCAAGGTGTGTGTTTTAAGCCCAAGCCACACCATCGCTAAAATAGGCGCGAGTTGCAAGCTTCGATGGGCGCGAGTTGCCGTGTTGCAGACTTACAGTAGGTAATGCACTTCATAATACTTGAACCTGTTTTATGGCTTTGCAGATTTCGTTTGTCCTACTATCCTCATCTCCTGGCAAGTTTCAACAACTTAGTGACAACGGTGTTTGGCGAAGATGTTCCACACAAGGTTCTTGGTGACTTCCAACCGATTGATGAAGTCGAGAACCCAGCATACTACATCCACATCATCGAGAAAAAGTAATAAACACCAACTTGACAAGCAAAATGGAGACAACTGACCTTTGGACCTGCGTAACATGCAGATCATATTGCTACTAATCATATAAGCTGAATTTGTTCTCTTATTTACATATCTCGATACAAACACAGTACGCTCCAGTCCATGGAAGCTACGCCCTGGAAACTTGTGAATTGATTGCCGTTCGTTGTGTGAATATTAAGTAGCAGACTACTGTTTGTTACTATGTGTGAATGCAACTGAGCATTGCTTTCTGGTAGCAATGTGGGAGTGTGTTGTATTTTAATCACTGCATTGGACTTTGAAATACATCAAATCATTTTCCAGATTGTTGTCAGTAAAGATAGCATGGAATATTCTATTCCCATTTTCTCATCGAACAGCGCCTCTAAGTAAACTGAAGGTGCAAAGACTTGACCCGGTAAACTTGATTTATCTTCTACCCATCCAAATATCGACAGTAATTTGAGTAATTGATGCCTCATTTCTGTTAAAAGCTGCATGAAAATGAGGATCCTGATGGCAATCATTTGGAAATTGACGTCTGGATCCGGACGGCGGAACACTTTGTTTAACCCTGGTCCTGCTATTGACGTGTATACACGTTTCTGAAACAAGTCAGAAGTAGCAACACATAACCAATCAGATAGTTAGTCCTTAGCAAGCAATTGGTGAAGCGACTTCAAGTCTTCATTTAAATAGTTATATGAGCAGGACAGGGGTTAATTATAGTTGGTAAATTTGATTTACAATTAAACATTACTATTCAACCCCTTCAAACTAATGAAACTCGCAAATAAATACAATCACCAATCTTCAGTTGACTTATTTGATTTGAATCTATTAAGTTCACAATCAAGTACTAATTTTATACCTAAAATACCGAGTTTGTTTTTATAGTATACACTACCCTAACTGTATTCTGCGAAATCTAATAGCATGCATACCCACACATACAGTTCTAACCAGCCATCATACTATCATTTACATAACATGGAAAATCATGGAACGTCAAAACAAATGTTAAATTGCATTAGAAAAATTGTACCGAATAAGCATACGACAAGTTCTAACGTGGATAGGAGTCCGCTGGTGAAAAACCCTGAAGCATACCAATATGCATTGTGCAATTTGTACATGGAAAATTAATTGTCATTAGAAATGTCTACGGATAGAGAGAATATATTGAAATCTAACTGCTCATTGTACTAAATGTCCAAATCTGTGCGTTATTTGTAAATTTGCATTTGCCTAAGATTAATGATGAATCGCTGAGAGATCCTTCCGTTTCGATGCAAAGGCGAGATGGAAAGTGAACAAGATGACTTGAGTCTTTATCGTGTTTCCACAACTGAAATTCAAAATGGAATATCATGAAGCACAGTAGCACATGTGTACCAAAGTACAGTGAAAGTCACCTTTGGGACTTGACAAAAATGAACTTTATTAACCGGTGGCCTTTCTGTCCAGGCTGATGTCTTTAGAACGTTTCATTTTGGGGTTATGAAGAGTGGCCTTTATACACAGGTGGCTTCTCTATAGAGGTGGCCGCTACTACAGGTTTGACTGTATATTCACTACACAGTTACAGTGCAACAAGTAAACAATCAACAAATATGACACAACAACACAACTAAGAATAATTCATTAATTAAAATACATGATCAATTGAACATGATCAATTATCTATTCTAAGGGGCCATTGCAAGAGACTTGACCAGGCACAGCACAGTCATGCATACCCTTGCCTTCCATTGGCACAATATCAATGCCAATGCTGACCTCTGCCCTCAATAAGCCCTCCACTTGTGCTATTTTCATCAACGTAGGTGTGTCTGATTGGTTACATGGCAAGGTTAGAGGAGTAAACCTGTCAGCCGATTCACACTTGCCCCGGAGGATTCAATTGTCTATGTTTATCATCGTTTTGCCTATTCATTTATTTACTATTGATTCATTAGTTAGGTCTATTAAGGGGACATTATACTCGAAATTTACGAAAAAATCTGTTTTCGGACCGATTTTGGTTTTTGTCAAAATTGTATAGTTTTATCTATGGCGAATCTCCTCCTCAACTCGGATTTATGTTTTTCAGTGCTGAAAAGTATCAAATGTATCATATGATTTCGGTAATATAGCCCAAGTTTACAAAAATTGTTGTACTTTTTGGGCCATCAGTTGTCATAATTGGCAACGTTGTTCTTGGCTGTTCTTGGTATCGAAATGTGCAGCATCTCTTCAGTATTCCGTCTGTGCTGTTCAGAGTGCGAAAGAAGTAGCATTATCAGCGTATATGACCTTGAAAGCAGTAGCACTTTCGCCCATGCTGATTGGGTAGCGGCAAGATAATAGGGAAATGGGGCGTCCTCATTGGTTGATTGCTGTCATTGCTCTCGTTGGTAAATGGCGGCCGATCTGCTGAGCCTTTCATACTGTTCTTGTGCTCTGCTTTGCAAATGTGGTTATTTTGAGTTTGGTTTTCTGTCTTTGGAAGAGTCCAAATAATTATTCGAGTGCTTTACCATGCCTAAGCGAAAAGGTTCGGCTCGAGTGTCGAAGGATAGAGCAGAGAAAATGGCCGCAGCGCGCTGGAACCCGAAGGATCAAAGTGTTGCAGGTAGGCACTTCAGTGGATGCTATTCGGTTTGCAAGGCACTGAGCCATTTTCTGTTGTTAGCTCTTCACATCTTAGCTGTTTTTAGGTTATACCCTGGTATGTTATTTCATTTCAATAGTGTTTTATACCAAAAATATTTTATGTGCAGATCCTGTGGAGACATCCTCCACTATTGATTGCGAGGAAGCTGTGGTTGAAGTCCCTTGTGCAGTTACTTCAACCCCTTCTCGTGCGCTTCAAGAAACGGAAAACTCCCCATGTGAGTACTCCAGGGAATAATTCACATTATTACTGTCAAGGTTTTCTCATGAATTATATCTTCTGTAATTGACTGCTTTCATATGCATGAAAACAAAAATATTGCAGTTCATTTTCTATCCCATCAATAGACAACAGAAGCGCCAAAGCTTCTATTTGCTTTTATATTTTTTTGTAACGGTTCAACCGATTCTGTATTGTCAAGACATGTTTATCAACAATGTAATGTGTGATTTCTTATAGGCATATCAGTTTCTAAATAAATATATATATATATATTGCTTTGTTTTGCTTGTAGTGCAGGAGAGTAAACCTTCGAACAGTGACGAAGAAATTCCAAAAGCTGCAGCAAAGAAAAAGCTGGGAGACATTTCACTACCAACAGGAGAAGAATTTGCATATTTCATTCTTTCGATTGCCAGCATGGTTTCTTTTATCAAGGAGATGGCATGCCCTCATTGTTACTGCAAGGGTCTTGTGTGTTTGAATGCTGCAAGTCGTTTGGAATGTGCTGCAATATGGAGGCTACATGTCGGAACTGTGGATGGACAACTTCACAGTACTCCTCGCCAGCGCTAGACAAGAGAGCCCACTTATTTGAAGTAAATCGACGGTCTGTTCATGGAATTTTGAAAATTGGGAAAGGCCATACGGCTCTGGACACTCTTTGCGGCTCTCTGGATATGCCAACCACGTCAGTATCAGCCTTCAGCAGAAATCAATCTGCTATTGCGCAGAAGTATGAGCTGTTTTCTGCTGAGACCCTGAAATCATCTTGGAAAAGAATTGAGGATGCCCATGCTGATGCTGGTAACATTAGATCAGACAATGGCACTTTAGACATCACTGTTTCCTTTGATGCCACCTGGCAAAAGCGTGGGTTCCAATCTAACTACGGTGTTGGCTTTGCGATTGATGCGCTGACTGGACTTGTTGCAGACTTCGAATGTCTTAGCAAATATTGCCATGCATGCTTGATTGCAGTCAAGAATTTTGGTGAAGGTTCTCCTGAATTTGATGCATGGTATGATGATCACAAGGATATATGTAACAAAACCTGGGAAGGCTCATCACCTGCAATGGAAACATATATCTGTGAAACTCTGTGGAAGCGATCAGAAGACAAATGCGGTTTCCGCTACACCACATTGCTATCAGATGGCGATGCGAAAAGCTTTGCTCGTTTGTGTGTAATTGAGCCATATGGACCCTCTGTGCAAATAGAGAAGGAAGAATGCATTAATCACGTCTCTAAGCGGATTGGAAAAGGTTTGCGAGAGCTGGCAAAACAAAAGAAATTGGGAGGAAGAGGGGAAGGCAAGCTGACTGCTACCATCATTGACAAGCTTACATATTACTATGGGCATGCAATCCGCAATAACAGGGGGGATTTAGCTGCAATGAAAGCAGCTGTGTATGCATCACTACTACATTCATGCTCCACAGACGAAAAGCCAAGACATGAGAAATGCCCTAAAGGAGTTGAGTCATGGTGTTTTTATAATCGACAAACTGCAGCTGGTGAAGTTCCTGGTCCCCACCAAAAGAACATGAAAACTCGCATCAACCAACAAACACTTGATGGGGTGATGCCCCTCTATCAGCGCTTGGCAGCAGATAGTTTGCTATCTCGATGTTTATCTGCTAGAACGCAAAATAACAATGAATCCATTCACTCAGTTCTGTGGTCCAATTGTCCAAAGACTACATTTGTCGGAAAAGAAAGGCTGGAATGTGCGATAGCAATTACAATTGGGCAGTGGAATACAGGACAGCAGGCCAGCATGATGTCAGTTCTAAAACTTGTTTCAAGTCCCTTGTGTTCAATGGCGTGCTCCATTTTTGCGAGAAAAGACAAATTGAGACTGCAACAGGGTCAACGGTCGATGCACAAAGGATACCAGAGGCAGAAAAGATACAAGAGACGACTGCAGATGCAGCAAGAAAGACAGAAGGTGGCAGAGGAAGGCACTTCCTATGATGCTGGCGGGTTTTGATGAGAATTATTGGACCCATTTTGTTTTTTGCCGTTTTCTCAACATTGCGTTTTTGCGCACAAAAGTTCTTATAACTTCATCATCTTTGACTCTATGGACTTCAAATTTGAACATGTTATAACTAGCATAGTTGTGCACTTTTTCAAGCATGCATTTGTAAATTGCTGCAGTGTGTGATGATTTATATGACTTTTTATTGTCTCGAAACTGGCATGTTTTCGAACCGGAAATGGAAATTACTGCAATATATTCAATTATTCACTCCTGGACTTCCTGTTTGGTTTTTCTGTTACAGAAACACCTCTACTGTTATTACAACATGCCAAAAATATATAAATTTTAGCCTTCATATTTTTTCCGTGAAAATATAGGACATGTACTTTTTCCAACAATAAAAATCCATTTTCTCAAAATGTGTTGCAGGTATCCCGTTTTCCATGCTTGAAGTGTTTTTGAATGTTATTTACTGTATCCATGCCAAATTTGAAGAAGATCCATCAAGAAACACCAAAGTTATAATTTCGAGTATAGTGTCCCCTTAACAGTTAACATCTTGTTGTGTAGATCCCCTTGACGTGTTTAATGGCAAACTGTGCAAATGTGCATGAATTTGGCAAGGAATAAGACAGGATAAAGATGCTAGCATTACAACACTGTCTCAGCAAGAACAAAAAGAAGTCCTCCTTGACTCAAACTCGCAGCGGCATGATAGCAGATGCACATGGTCTCGAAAAAAAGCGGTCATTATCACAAACCTGCAATGAATCTTTTTCTTTGCATGGCTTCATCACTACTTTTGTGCCTTCTTTGACAGGTTCAATTGCCGCGAGACACATGGTGTCATGCTTCAGCTGCTTGCTCTTCATGTAAGACCATTCCTAAACAAACAAACAAACATAAGTAAATGATCTCGTAAACAAATAAATATTACAATGGCATGTATCTGCTATTATGACACTGTGGAGGTTTTATCAAGCATTTATGCCGGCACTCAGACCCCCAATCAGTGCCCCCGTCAGTTGCTGTAAATGCCTTGTATGTATTTTGTAACTTTATTCTCTTACAACATTTGTATTCAAGCCTTTACACTTTCTGACTGCCCTCTGCCGCATCTGTAACAATTGTATATATTGATCAACTCAGCCTGCATGTCTTTCATAACACCCATCTACAGTCAAAATCACTCTGTAATGCTCTGTTGGTGCAGCAAGACTGCGAGTTGAAACACTAGTATGGCAAACGGCTTCATGGCCGAGTGGCAGGAACATTGGCTTTACTGCTGCCCTGGTGGCAAGGGGCTTAATCTAACGTGCTGTAATTATTGTCAGTGCAGAGGTGGTTCGAAACGTCAAAACCAATAGTTCCAGACAAGGGAGCCAGCCCACTTGATGAGGGTGGTTGAATTTGTAAAAAATTCCCCTATATATCTCCACCGTTCATCCAAAAAGCGTCTGTCTCCATGAGAGCTTGTCTCCAACAAACTCACTTGATTTCCTCCTTGACTATGACATGTGAAAACTCCTGGTGATTCTCCGTCCGTCCTTCCCAATGAATCCATGCATAGATCTCCGCCCTGTTTTAGTTCGCCGTACGACAATGCTTGGTTATCAGGAACTCTAAGAGGAAGAAGATAAACATTTATGGATTCAAAGTGCATTGGGCATATCCACGATGGCTGAATAAAAATATATAATGGCATATCTGGTGCACATCAACTCACTTCAGCTCAGGATAGACGTTCTCCATGTACCATTTGAATGACTTGCATTGTAGATGCTCTCGCAATTTGAGACGCTCCCGAATACTAAACGACAAAAAAACAAGGAGGTTTAAAAGTGAGCTCCTATTCGGTGGTCAAGACACTGTAATGGAAAACTCTGAAGTCATCTCCAGAGCTGGATTAAAGAAAATTTAGGAAATATGAGCTATAGGCTCGGGTGACCCAAAGCTTGTAGCGCATACCAGGGGAACATCCTTTCTACACGATCTCTGGGGCATAATCCCCGAGGGAAATTCTTTTCATAACCCCAAAATGACACTTTCTATAGAAATCAACCTGGACAGAAAGGCCACCTGTCAATAAAAGTCACTTTTCTTAGATCCCAGAGGTGACCGGTATAGACAGGTTTCACTGTCCTTTACTGAAATTAACATCCATTGGGATCAACAACACGAGCCGTACCGACATATCATTTATCAATATGGAGCAACTAGCAGGGCTATAGGCATTGCACTGAAGTTAGCTCAATGACTGCAGTATATCTGGGTGGTCTAGCGCTTAGGAAGTCTTGCTGCCAATAAGGCAAAGCGGATTTAACTTCGCCTAGGGTTGCCAGATATCCCTTATTTCCCGGAATCATTCTTTATTTATATGCTATGGAGTGCCAAATCTAGTTGATTTTGTTAGACATTTCTACCCAATTTTGCAAATGTTCTGTATTTTTCCTCTGTGGTCTTGTAAACCTAACTCCGCCGCTGAGTGTTGACTGTCCAAGTAAGAACTGTTAAAGATGTTTATCCTTTGGGAAATATTGGGACATTGCAAAATTTCAAATTTACGTCATGGTCCAGTTAACTCATGTCCTGCTATTGACGTATATATACGTTTTTGAAACAAGTCAAAAGTAGCAACATATAACCAATCAGAAAGTTAGACCCTAGCAATCAGCCAATAAGCAACCGATAAAGCTATTTCAAGTCTTCATTTAACTAGTTTTGTAAGCAGGACAAGGGTTAAGATAAAAGGGTGGCAGTGTGCATCACTCACTCTCCAAAAGGCGCATTTCTTGCGTAAGGGACAGCAGCATAGTAGAACTGCTTATAATCATCCATCCAAACTTCAGCGGCACGTCTCGTGTTCCTCAATAAAGTAAATGAAAGGAAAACAAATAAGAATTCACAATTACATAAGAGACAAGTATTCTTCATCTGATAACATACTTCTCTGGACTCTAAATAACGGGGCATGACTGGTTTGTAGTCTAGGGTCAAATTTCAAGTCTCTAAGACATTTCAAGAATCTAGTTCCCAAGGCTTGATATCTAGTCCTGTAGGCCTTGTAGCTATGTTCCGCAATTAGGCCCAGCCCCATCACTCTTGAATCAGTACGAACACATAATCCAGGTCTAACAGGCTAGCACAATAACAAGACCTTGGCTAATTATTCTTGAATCATGCCGAAATACTCTTTAGACTAGTCTCGCAAAACAAGAGTTTTGACAACATCTGAACATAGCTTACTTCTGGAAGACATTCATGCTGCCACCTGGGAAGTTGTAGGGGTGACGGTTTCTAAAGACGTGACCAACTCGAGAGCAAGGAATGATCTCCATTTTTCCACCGCACTGCCATGCCCGGAATGAAATCTCTGCAAAGTGATTAAACCTATCAGCAGTGCAAGATCAACATAGCGGCAACAGAAAAAGGAATTAAGATTGAGAGCTAAAAATCACCTAAATTCTCTCCACCCCAAACATCCATTCTCATATCGTATTTTCCGAGATCTTCGAACCATTGCTTCTCAATTGCAAACAGGCCACCAGCTATGACAGGACTCCTGCAATGCAACAATCAATCAATCAATCAATCAATCAATCAATCAATCAATCAATCAATCAATCAATCAATCAATCAATCAATCAATCAATCAATCAATCAATCAATCTACCAACCAACCAACCAATCAATCAATCAATCAATCAATCAATCAATCAATCAATCAATCAATCAATTAATCAATCAATCAATCAATTAGTAACTACTACTAACAATGCTCTATTCGACTGAAAATACAATTTGAAGAATGATACTATTTTCTGGATTACAAAAGCAAAATTTCACTTGAAATAATTATAATTTACGAGTCAAAATTTCTCCTCTTCTGGACTACAAACCACAATTCTTACAGATTCCTAATTATACTCATCCCCCCAGATCCATACAATTTATTTTGCATGGTGATTGGCTTTGTGAGAGTTGCTTACTTGCAGATAACTAATGTGGCTTTAGAAAATGCAATTAACTGTACACAACAAAACAATTGAAAGTGTAACTCGGTTAATATCACACCCTCGGGAAAATCGCAAAACGTGACATTACCCGAGTCTTGACAATAACCAAGTCTTATATTCAGAACTCTAATTTTGCAGGAACGGCTCAACAATAACAAAAGTGGGCCATAGAACAGCAAACTCAGTATCAACATCAAACAGAGCTTTCGTGGAGAGATTTAAGAAACACAAGACTCATTTTCTTGGATTTGTCACAATCAATAAGGTGAAAACAATGAAAAACACTTCATCAATTTTTCCTTTCACGACAATTGCGACACCTATAAATTCAAGCAAGGCAACAAATCACAGAAAACGTGACAATAAGCGAGTGTAGACAAAAAATATTTCGGAAATCTGAGATAATTACCGAGATGTGACAAAATCCGAGGTGATATTAACCGAGTTATACTGTAGTTGATTAATGCTAACAGTTCGTTGTAAACCCAAGGCACATGAACTGAATCATAAGGATGTTACACATAAATGATTGTACAGTCAAACATGTATTAATTAGCGGCCACCTCTATAACGCAGTCACCTGTATATAAAGGCCACTCATCATAACCCTAAAATGACACTTCCTATAGAAATCAACTTGGACAGAAAGGCCAACTGTCTATAAAGGTTATTTTCTCAAATCCAAAAGGTGACCGTTATAGACAGGTTTCACTCTATCGTGTCAATCTGCTCCCTAGCTGCTGCGTGTTCTGCTTTCCTACATTCGTTTCTAAACCATTAAGATACCACAATAGCAAAGAGATCATATTCAAGAAGAAGCAAACATTTCTGTGCATGAACATTCACTGGACGAATAGCCACTTTTTAACAACTCACTTGATTGGAGCAGAAGGATCGTCACGGTGCTGTTTGAGGGAATTTGGTGGCAGAAAATCCCATTTGAAATTCAAATTCCAGCCAAAACCTGCGTAAGAGCATATGCTAATTTCAAATCTGGCCGTAAATAAATATCCAACAAATATAGAAATGGCCAAAGCAAACCCACTTACCTCCTCGTAGATCAGAGGCCGAACTCAGATATGCAAATGTATCAAAATTGATCACATCAATTATCGGAGATACTACAACTTTGCGGTCCTAAGAAAAAAAATAAGAGAACAATCAACAATGCCAAGCAATCAGCATGCCATCAGGAAATAATTGGTATCCATGCTACAATCTGGCTTATACGAGTACAATGAAACCTGTCTATAACGGTCACCTATGGGAGCTGAGAAAAATGACCTTTATAGACAGGTGGCCTTTCTGTCCAGGTTATTTTCTATAGAAAGTGTCATCTGGGGGATATGAAAAGTGGCCTTTATGCACAGGTGGCTGCTCTATAGAGGTGGCCGCTAATACAGGTTTGACTGATATGGCAGAAGGCCAAGGAATTGATATTACAAGAGTACTACTCTAACATACGGCATGCTTAACTTCGTTGCATTACATTAGTGTATACATTGAATTTCTAGCAATTCAACAGGCGATAACATCCAAGACTCAACTTAACGACTTAATCAAGACCCGCTTGATTTTCTGTGTTATGATCTTATAGCAGTTAAGAGTTAGAAATATACTGTGAGTGTGACATGATTCCATTGCTTGTCTTTGAAGTTGCTAATTTAACCAAAAACTCAGGTGCTGACTCAGTATCTGCAAATGAAGTCGCTAAACAGCTGTGCACATGCAAATTGGTTGGTGCCATAATTGGTAGAGGCATCTACAAGCCGCAATACGGTAATCTCACAACACAATGTGAGATTATTGTTGGCACTTGACCGATCTCTCTCTCTCTCTCAGTTCAGGTGGCTCACAATGAGCTGCTGTGACCGATGTGAATGACAAAAACTGACTAATTCTGAGACGACTCTGCCCCGAAGACGGAAATAGTGCTACGCAACAATAGTAGAGGGGACGCTCCAGGGTTGTAGGGAACGTTAAATGGGACAGATTATTGAATTCATAATCACAACACGACGCAGCAATTAAATCACCTCTTTGATTCTCTGAAGCAATGGAGAAAGCCAGTCTTTGTTGCATTCACAATGACTATCAAGGAATGTCAACACTTTACCAACGGCAATGTCAGCTCCTTTGACACGTGATCTAATTAACCCTAAAGGCAGAAACAGAAAAAGGGCCATTGAAAAAAAGAAATCAGCTAAGGACCTCCAGCATCAACACATAAACACTTCGTCATGAATTAGGCATAGCTTAACGTATCCTTGCAAAGACAGAAGCTACGCCAGTCAAGCAGCATTGAAACAGCAAAACAACCTTTGCAAACTCACTGTGTGATTGCAACCAGCTAACAAAGGCAGACAGAGTCGGGATTTGATTATTTGAACCGTGGAACATTTTATGGTAAATACGACGAAAACATGCTCTCTGTGTGCACTTGACATCTTGCGATACATTTATGACATTTAAATCAAATATTTTCTCAGTTTGTATATTTCATTATTTTATTGCTACATTGCTTACAATCATGGCCATGATTCAATGTTTTGTAATGTGAATAACGCACACCTGGCGCCTGATGAAGCACATGGAGTTATCGATTATATCCGGCAAAACAGAAAACGTCACAAACAACATTTAATCCGCCATGTGCAGTTCCACTGCGTGCCGGTATATAAGTGAGTTGACCTCTACCACAATGGTCAATTTCAATCATTGTTCTTGGCCGTCAAAATTGTTGATTTCAGCTTTAACTCTTGTCCTGCTGACATAACTAGTTCAATGAAGACTTGAAGTCGCTTTATCGATTGCTGATTAGTTGATCTCTAGGGACTAACTATCTGATTGGTTATATGTTGCTACTTTTGACTTGTTTCGAAAACGTGTATACACGTCAATAGCAGGACAAGGCTTAAAATCACGTGCCAGATAACTAGGGCATCGCATTTCCGGGAAATTGACGTCCCGGTTTCCCGAAATGAGAAACCGGGACTCGAACGGGTCCCGCAGTTTGTTTCAGTGTTTTTAGCTTCAGCCAAAGTGCTAATGTGCATGCTTAATTTTCAGTCCATTTTATGTTAGCAACTGTAATCCAAAGTAGGAAGACAACAAACAGAAATAATCAAGCCTTCAGTTCTTTCGAAGCAGGGTAAGCAACTTTGCGGGCCAAGTCGACATTTGAGCGGCTGTGTGAATCCCAAATAATGTTATCACAACACTGCCACACTCTGAGAAAGTGGCCAATCTTGGTAAACTAATGGAGTGATTATATTTTTGAATTCTACTTCAGAATTTCCAAAAGAAGCAGTGTTATTTGAAGTAATTTCTCTCCTTGCTTCGCTCTACGGAGCGCGATGAGCACGTGTTTTGACCATTTTCACGCACAGCCGCACACATGAATTTGCCATCAAAAGATAATGGGCGTCACCTTTACACTTAGAACAATAGCTGGCTCGAATGACGAATAGGTGTTGAATTACAAAAGCCGTAAAACCAAAGTAAACAAAGTGTCGCGCGACGGAAATTTCTGCCGCTTCTTCGAGATATTCAAGTTCTCAAATTGCAACCAAGACCTGTTGGAAATGCAATTCCATAAACTATTTCTCGGAGAATTTTTCATATTTTTCGGACAATTCTTTTTGAAGAATTTGCAAAAAAAAAAACAGAAAACGGGAATATTTCCCGAAATGTTTGTCCCGGGACCCGGAATAATTATCGAGTCCCGGGATCCCGGGACCCGTTGCGATGCCCTACAGATAACACTTACATCCCGAAATGCAATAGGACTGCGCTTGTCCATTAGCAAGAGTCATTGAACTATAAAACACTGTCCCATCCTTAACACAGGACCTCTGCTGCTTTCCTTCTTACCTTCTCTTTGATTGTTTCGTATTAATTTAACTTTTGGAAGTTTCAAAAGTCTTTTGCCATCTTCAGCTGTTGAAACAAGACAAAGCAGTGGTAAAATGCCTTTGTACCACATTACTCAACAAGACGGCAATTAGCATGTGTAGTGGCTGACGCGCGGTCTGTGTGAACTCAATGTCGTCATTGTGTAGTCACGTGATTGTAAGAATATGTAGCCGTGTCTTCCTGTAATCATTCTCTTTGCCGTCTGTACTTCGTCGTATCAACAACTCTGTCCGTCCTCGTATCTACGCTGTGTCTCACGACATAGAGCTCTGGCACCAACGACCATATGTACTCCTTGGAACTCTGCCATCTCTCCCTGTCGTGGGACCAGCAGCTTGTCTCTCAAATATATACTTATGTGGAATGCGAAAGCCTCAATCTTCGTCTCTCGTCTCTTCGTCCTCCACACATGTGTACCAGATCAAACGTTGGTAAGGTGTGCGTGGTGTGTGATGAATAAATGAATAAATGAAACAAGCAAACAAATACACCTCGAGATCGTTTGGTTTGGTACACAAAGTAAACAACAAGAGACAAGGCTACTAACGATCGTTGCTGAAGTCGTCAACCAGAATGATCTCCTTCAACAAGTGTGGCGGAGACTCTTTCAGCGTGCTAAAAAGAGAGGACAGTAGAAATGCGTACACATCAAAGTTCAATCCAACCAACCATGAAGCATAATAATAAATAGTAAACAATAAAAATAACAACAGCCTTTGGACACAAGTATTTGTGGTCTACTATTTCAGCTTTCCATTACATAGATTGTGTTACATCTGTTCACATTATCAAACCAAGAATATTCCTGCGTGGCACACAGGGAGTGTCAGGCCAAGCACAAAAATACTCATGTTCGGCGGGCTAGGTGTTAACTTACCTGACAACTGTCCTTAGTAACGCTGACCTGCCCTCATTATGGAAACAAATGATGACGGTTGTGGAGGGTAAGTCTTTATTGTAATCCTTCTTCGCACATCTAAGCAAAAAGAACGACGAAGATTGATTAACACTCCACATCACAGCCATTGCCGTAAATCAGCAGAACAGAAGCAATAGAAAGCATGCAACATTTGCTGGGCCACCAAAAATAGCCTTGTGAATCTATGATAGCCTGACCGGCCTCACTGGCAACCTGTCTTAAGAGGCCAGCTGTGTTACGAGATCACTTGTCATCTGTCCCTTCAATGGTCACTCAAGATAAACTCAACTGTTTTTGAATAGCCAGTTCATAATATACCCTTTACAAGAACTAGCGGACTAACCTTCAGCTGATTGGCGCAAGCTACAGATTTTCACTAAAACAAAACAGTCTAGATGTATGACTTTATTCTGAAAATCCAATAAGTTGTTACAAGCAACTTTTTTTCATGGAGCAGATTAATGGATAAAGATTAGAAATAATCTAAAACTGCAATTAATTCCTGCCAATTTGCCGTCTTGAGGTCAGTGTGTACTGTTAGTTCAGTGACTGAGAGAGCGTAGTCAAAACAAGATTGCCAGTCTGAGTGCAGACGTAGATGCACTATCAGACTGCCACTACGGCATCTCTCTTGCGGCAAGAGGCAATTTACAGACTACAAAATGTGCATGCCCAAATCACAACAAAAGCGTATTTCATTATTTTAAGCTCAGATATTTCCAAGTTAGAGCACAGCGGACTGCTCTTGAGTTGTCCGCCATTTTCCCTGTGGCAAGAGCTCTCTGCCGGGCTGTACGAGCTGTTGCGACCTGACACCTTGATTTAGCATACCACCACACGCCCCATTTGCCATATCAGGCACATGCTAGGGCACTTTCTGGCAGAAGCGCACCAGTGCCAGGTCTTTGCAAATGGGGGCTGGACAACATGAAAGTTACCTATGGGACAACAACTGGGAGAATACCAAATGGGCAATTGTAGGGGACGTAGCAGAAGACCAAAACCAATGGCAACAGACATTGCTGGGAGATAGTCACAGCTAATGCTGGTCGAGCTAAATGACTAGAAGTTGCTTGTGCTAAACAAGTGCACACTTTAGTGGCTCCTGATGCAAGTATTCTACCTTTAATTTTGTTAGGGTAAAACGTCTTCATAATGGCACGTCTTTAAATGTTTTGAGCACTTGCTTAATATTTTTACATGTGCTTTGTTCTATTGTAGCAAGGCGGTGTGGCCAAACTAAAAGAGTGTATGTCCTCAAAAAACGTGGGTAGATAATTGCGTGGTAGAGAAATTGACTGTGAATTGTAGGCTGATATTGAGAGCAGTGTGTTAACAGATTACACAGCAAAGTCAACAGTTTAGACAGTTCTGTCACAACACAAGCCACGAACAGACATATCACCAACAACGAATATTCGGCTTCGATAGCTTGCATGAAAATGTCAAAGAAATCTGGTCTTGACCATGAAATTTCCAAACACAGATGCCATCGTTACAGTTGATCAATAAAACGCGTGCTTGTGAATCGGTCAGGTGTGTAGACGAATTACAATTAGCTCCTGCTCCCTGCATGCTAGATTAACTTACCTAGAGTCTCGAACATCAGGGACTTCTCTGAACATTCCTAACTTATCACTTTCCAATTCATTGTAAGCGTTTCTTGCGTAGGCATCGCCGCCTTTCTCCAAATGAGAAGCACCAATATAGCCCTCCCAGTCAAAGTCTTCTGTTTTACGAGAATCTGCCTTGTTACGGTAATCCTCCAGATCAAATTCTTGCACTGTTGCAGAGTCTAAGTGTTCCTGATGTTCATCGGTCAATCTGTGCTTCATTAGGGAAATTTTACCAAGTGCAACATAGTCTTCCCTCGATTTCTGTGCCCGTTCACCGAATAGGAACACATACATACCAGCGAACCATAAGAAGGCTACGATATAAAGGAATACGCGGTAGTTCCGGACTTTCATACTGAACTGTGACTGTTATTCTCGATCCAGTGAAAGCAAGCTCGTCTGGGAGGAAATCTCAGAGGATTGCAACAGAGGTATCGCAGCAAAGCAAGCACGTGCCTCCGTCAACAGCGAGAATCAAAATATTTCAAACAAATTATCCATAACATGTGAGCACAAATCCAGCCACTTCTTATCTGATGATAACAGCCAGCAACTCGACGCACTGAGCACCGGCAATTGTTTACAAATTCTGTCGCCAAATATCTCAGCGTCTTGAATGAAACTTCAACTTTTCAGAAATCATCGTAGTGATGAGCTGGAAGCTTCACGTGTGATTGTCCAATCAACGAGCCTGGAAAAGCCACGTGATATGGTTTATTGTATGGTTTCCAGGGTACTTCCGGTTCGCACAAGATATTAGGGACCAGTTTGGGACGAGTTAAAACCTGCTCAATGCGATAGTTAATTTGATGTAAATCTCGACTAAATATCGTTCACTGCCAAATAGGTCGTGGTTAATTGAATAAAACCATATTCAAGGAAAGATTCCAATAAAAATGCAAAATGTCGGATTACGTTTAACGGATTAAGTCGAACCCGATTGACTTGCTCACCTTGTTTTCTACAGAGTGAAAATTCCATGACTTTATCCCAATTCGGACAATCTTCTGTTCAAGCTTTCATTAGCCAAATTCAATTTTGGTGCAGTTTTTGTTGATTGGTGCTTGTTAACAAGTAGGATACTCTCAGGAGACTCATAGTCATACGCTACAACATCTCTGTATTTAACCATACCTTACTTTAACTGTACTTATTTTAGAAATTGTTGGCACGGTAGTTTTTAGCTAAACCTGATATTGATTTTGTAGCACGTTTCTTAGCAGCCTGGTTTAATACCATGTAAATATTATGTATTCTAAATCTCTTGTAAAGCGCCGTTGAGGAGCATTGCTCGTTAGGGCGCTTAGAAATACTCAATTTACAATTACAATTATAAGGTAGACAAGGAGGAGTCCAGTTTAGCGTGCGAGAAGTGAGCACACGTGCTAGTTCGAGCAGCGACATTAGCAATTAAGGCAAAAGAAGACACGCATGTCCGAACAAACACAGAAGACGACGGTCATACGTCGCTGACGCCACAGGACCTTCTTTACAGAGTAGTTTCAAAACTAGTTTTCTGATCGCGTCCGAATCCGATCCTAATCGGATCTCATCCTTCTCGATCCGTAAATCGATCCATTTCTCGACAACAGTCGAGCATCTAAACGAGTGAATCCATATGACACTTGACCAATAGGATTACTGACTAGGTAAATTATTATGCTACTGGCATTTCATCTCCAACTGTCGGCAGTTCACGATCAGCTAATTTGCTTCTACAAACGAAAATGTCTGAAACTTATGCGCAGGTCATATTCAGCATATGTAACCAGATGGAAATCTTTTTCAACTTAAAAACAAAGTTTCCATCGCTCCAGCATTTCAGAACAGCAAATATCTGGGAAGATTATTAAACGATTAAAAACAAATTATCTTCAATCCATATTGAAAAAAGTTCACGTAAGTATGTTTTCCTTTCGTATATTTCCACTTCCAAAACATGAAATTATGAAAGAATAATATGTCGGTACTAAGAGTATCGCAATAATCAAATTACGCACATTACT
The DNA here is from genome assembly GCA_900245855.1 of Calvadosia cruxmelitensis. NCBI lineage: Eukaryota > Metazoa > Cnidaria > Staurozoa > Stauromedusae > Kishinouyeidae > Calvadosia > Calvadosia cruxmelitensis. The sequence continues at coordinate 25,818 of OFHS01000559.1, forward strand.
AGAGCAACAAGAATGGCCGCGCTACAACACTACGAAAAACACAGCGGTGAAGAGCGAGCTCCTGAGCAGGAAATTGCTTTCGTGTTTCCAAATGAATGAATGTTGCTGGTTTTCAGATGGATAAGTAAATTTTTCTTTGATCAATCTAACGCCATTTCGTTGACTTTCGACTCGAAGAACTTGCGCAGTTTCGTTCCGGCTCGGCCTATCGCAGAGCGATTTGAGTTGTACGTTGTGCAATTTTCAAAAACCAATCGCACATCGCAGAGGAAGCCATCCAAGGTATCGTAATCTCCTGCGTTTGCTTTCCGTTTGATCGTGCCCAGGTCCATGGGATTGATGACAACATCGAGGTAATCAGGGACCTGGAAACGAAGCACATGGGTCATATCAACGTTGCTGCGTTGCGTGACGCAAGAGAAACGCAAGATGAAGTGCGGGAAATTTGCATGGACAAGGCAATGTGGAGTTCGCCTGCCGTTCGGATCTTTTAACTATATGAGCAAAATATCCGGTCTAAAGTCGGATTAGATTGCTACTTTGAATAGCGTGGGTCGACAACTATTGTTACCTTGATAACTATAATTAATAACCAGCCAAGGAAAAAAAATTTGAGCTCAAAGACAGAAATTTCATTCCAATTCGTCTTGAATGAACGCAAGGAATCCGTTCGAAGATCTTACATTCGTTCGGCACACAATAATAGGCAAAATTCACAGGGAGGAGCCTTGCTTCTCTATACAGGCGACTATAGATTTGAGCAACTCACAGCGTCTAAGTCGACGGGCGCCACGAACGGCTCAGCGTCATCGTGGTTCATCAGCATCTCAACTAGCTTGGCGCATTGACGTCGCTCCTGCCGACCAAACGCGCCTGGAAAACGCCGACTCTTCCGCAACTGCGTTGAATCTGCCACCGCTGTCAACGAAAAAACACACATACAAATCAACACCAAAATACCTGAACGTCAATAGTCAAATAGAAAACTCTCTCTTTCACGGTGAAAATAAAAATAA
>OFHS01000559.1:26936-37598 GCA_900245855.1 Calvadosia cruxmelitensis
AACTATGTGATTGGTTATATGTTGCTACTTTTGGACTGTTTTGAAAACGTGTATACACGTCAATAGCAGGACAAGGGTTAAAATGCTGCAATGTTCAAAGTAATCCCAACGTAGCAAACTCACAGAAAAACATAAAAACACTGTTGCTCGCCAACAAACAGGAAGCGAGAGTCTGGCATGCTAAGCGAATGTTCGCGCCAGTCGCAACTCACAATTCGCGCCTATTCTACCGATAATATGGCCGGGGCTTCTTCGCATGCGCAGACGACCGGAATTGGCTTTGTTCCGGTTGTATCCAACCTTCCTTATATTAATAGATGATTGTCAATTTCTATGTTATTGGCATTCAAAAGTGTCAATATCAATTCAAAAACCCGTCTTTGGAAGCCCAATGAATCCCGTGATGCATCGGGGCTGCATTTGGCTAATTACCCAATCAAAATACAATTAAATGAATTAAAAATAGATGTCCGTGAACATATTTACGACTTCAAGCAAACAAAATTCTAAGCTGATGAACTTACAGTTTTTGGTCACATTGACTAGATCGATTTTTCTTCGCTTGGCTACGGGTGACGATGTTCGTGTTGGGCGCTTTGCCTTGCCTCGTGATGACCTCGATGTCTCTTGTTTCCGTTTTGAAGACGCACCACTTCTTTCTTTCTCTAATTTTGCGGAGATAAAACAAGACGGTTGGAGTTAACGAGAGCAGCTGGGAATTTACTAAGTTAAGAACAACAACTGCAAGATTCCAACAATCATTTTCGGATATACAAAATGGAAAACAATCCTTTGATTTTGTCGCATAATACCTGCGAGATCTTTCCTGAATTTTAATAAAATTAAACTTAACAAACTGCCTTTCAAGTCATCTAAACTGCTCCCATCGAACTAGAAACAAACACACCACATTGTGTAGCAAATTGATATTGGCTATATTTAAATCCATTTCGGCCTTCCTTTCGTTCAATATTATAATTACTTTCATCCTCACAACTTCATTGACCCGTATCAAGCCGTTACCAATCTATCTCAAATGAACTATTTATAACTAACCTTGCCGTAGCTTTTCCGCCGTCACAACTCGCCGCGACTTGGGCAGATCGCTGTCTAAATCCGTGCAGACCTGACACGCCCAGGAGCCTTTGGGCACCTTACGCATGGGCGGATAAGTGCAGGAGACGTGGTAGACTCGCGGGCACATGTCGCAGCAGACCAGAGTGCCGTCCAGGCCGCAAACGGAACAGATTTCACCATGATCATCAGTCTCCTCTTCGCTCTCTAGCAACGGAAACAAATACACAAATACAGTGAATTAACAGCCCAATGTCAGACTTCAAAAATATCGCCAGGAATGTTGAAGGTTTGAAGGGCCTGACCTTGCGATCAATAGAAAGAAAAAACGTAAATCAGTCCACTATCTACTTAATTCGAATCTACTGGTTCATTTTTAGGGCTTACTGATTTACCAATCAACTATATTGTCAACGTCCGCACAATTGCCGTAAACCGGTTTCCACTGTATTTCGAAATTCGATCGTCTAATCAAGTAAGGCAAACATTTGACAGGACAAGGGAAATATTTAAAATAAGGCACATATTTCCACAGTTTATTAAGTCAACTCAACAACAAAATGGGAAGTAATAAAACGGTAGGATAACAGCAGTGGAAGTGAACTTCGCGAGGAAAAGGCAAAAATTATTGTACAGGGAGTCACTTCTACTCTGGTGTAATTCGCACGAAATGGTGTGTCTGACTGTCCACGGAAAAAATCCGTAGCGCCATCATACGGATCGCAAAAATCACCGACAGTTGCGACGCGAGCGTACCTTCGACTTCTTCGTCGTTTTCGTATTCTTCGTCTGAATCGACGGCCGAGTCGCTGTTTGACGCAGATTCGTCATCGCTGGCGGCCTCATTTCGGTGCTTTCGAGCCGCCTTCACGGGCGTACGGATGATCTCTTTCGGCTTACAGTCTTTGCAGTACCAGTCTCCTTCGGGCACAATAGCCAACGGCGGCTTCAAGCAGTACATGTGGAAGCCACGATCGCAACTGTCGCATAGCAACATATGTTCAGCATCACCTGTGAGGTTGCATACCAACAGCTAGTCATCACGGAGTCACGCTGTCTGTAGCAAGACTTCACGAAAACCCATAGGATCATCTACAGCCAAATATGTGTTACAGTAAGCGACTACCAAAAGGGACCAATGCAACGTGGTCAGTTATCACACGTGGTCACTTAAGACAGATAAATTACGTTGCTCCAACCTTTAATGGTCTCTGGGACCGCTACCGGTCAACAACGGGTTAAAAACAAGAACTCTTACGGTAGTGGCAAAGTAAGAAACAAAAGACAGTGCTGCGAGCGGGCGTTGATGAGGCATTGACTGTGCTATTACCTTTCCGCCGGCATAGCTTGCAGCGCGTGTAGAGGATGGATTTGTTCCACGTGATCGATCTGTCCAGTGTGTTGAGATGAATGAAGATCTGCGACATGTTCGAAACGGCCTTCAGCGAGTCTTCCCATCGTTCTAGGCATGCGCGCTCACGGCTCGCCTCGTCGGCGTCACCGAGTGGAGGCTTGAGGAAGCGACGTTCGATGCCGCGTTCGATCTGTAGCCACAAAAAACACCAATGACGCTCAGATCAACACGCAAAGGGCTAAGTCCACCAGGGTGGCGCCAGAACGCCTTCAACGTAGGGGCAGCATACAGCCACCATACTCCTCATGCATTGGCGCCAACCCTATTGCAACACCTAATAGGATAATTGCTGCAAATCAACGCACATGAATCCTCAACTAAGAATGAATTACAACAGTGTCTCAGTTTAGCGGTTGTTCACCTATCTGATCAACTATTACAGGCTACCAAAGCTGCATTGCGCTGTTATGTTTGTTGAAGTCGCACTAGGCATATGGAAGGTGCACGCCGAAAAGCCCCTCTACTAGTGTATGTGCGTACACATTTTGGCAAGAAAACTCTCCCCTAGGTCCCAAAAGTGACTATTATAGACAGGTTTCACTGTAGTAAGATGAGAGTAGTTGACCGTTCTCTCGCAACCCGCAGCCAAACTGAGGATAAGAAATTCGCTCCAGCATTCAAGCAGCATCGCATCGCAAACAGGCCATGTTCAGGCCATGCTGTCGCATTGGTCTCCGTAAGAACATCATCTTTGCCCTCGGTACAATCGACACGCCCTCGATCGCCTGATCAACAGTCACGAAATCAAGGACCCTTCCCTCCCTGGCGATGATGAAGGCACTCTCACCTGCAGCAGATGGTCGGCCAATCGTTTGACCATGACCAGCTGCCCGTTCGACGGGTCATCTTCTATCACGGGCGTGGAGCACCGCTGCTTGTTGTCGTCATGGTTACTGAGGAACTTCCCAATGGGTGTATCCCTCGGCTCTTCGTCTGCGTTGCCATTGGTTATTAGTGCTGGGCTCTCTTCCGTCGTCGTCGTTTCTTCTCGCTCGTCACTTGACTTCCGTCCTGCTAACAAGAAGGCGATGTTTTCGTCCATGCTCTCTCTCCATGCCGTGCGATCGTCGATCTTCACCACGCCCAGCGAACCTGTCCAGATCTTTTCTTCTAAGTCCAGCAGTTGTTCGCACAGTGCCGCCTCGACGAAATCATCCATAGACAAGAAGCACGTTTTATCGACGCCGTCAGATCTCAGACCAGATCGCGTTCCCACCTTGGGCACAGGCTGGAAAAACTCGCACTTGACGATCTGATTGGCTAGGATATCTTTCTGTTGTGTCAACAGCGACTTTAGTCTTGTCTCGCGAGTGCCCCGTTCGTTCAGCCCATCGATCAATGCAGTGACGTCACCGCTGCTGTGGTAAACATGCCATGACGTTGTCTTGCGATCTTCCAGTTCTTCGATCGGTTCGATGCTTGACGAGATGTTCGCTACCAGACCCTGCATCAGTTTACTCTTGGCCAATATGACGTCATTGTTCAATTCGGTGGTACATCCGTAGCGTTGCAGCAGCAGCTTACAGACGACATCGTTGTCATGGCGCTTGGTCAAGATCTGGCTGAATACGAGGCGGTCATCCGTAGTCGACGGATTGATGTCCTCCACGCAAGACTCTTCGTTATCCTGTGGAGAAGAATAAAACCAAAATAAAGTCAACAAAAGGAAAATGGTCGCTTCTGTACTAAAAACATATTTTCTACCTAAGAATGCCTTCCTGTTCCAAGTACATTCAAACCTGGGTTAGCGGCCATCTCTATAGAACAGCCACCTGTGTATAAAGACCACTCTTCATAACCCCAAAATGACACTTTGTATAGAAATCAACCTGGACAGAAAGGCCACCAGTCTATAAAGGTCATTTTCCTCAGGTCCCAGAGGTGACCATTAGAGATAGGTTTCACTGTATCAACTTGCTTAAAATAAGAGTTGGTCTGTGGAAGAACAATAGCAGTATTCATATTTGGCTTAGTAATGTATGGCTTACAGTGTGGACAAGTATTTATTTACTAGATTTAAGAATAATGTTCTTTGAAATGAGAAATTTTGTTCTTAAAATGGAAACAATCTTTTTGTATTGTGCATAATCATCCGTCAGCAAGGAAGACGAGAACAGTCTCAAATCTTGAGATACCCTTGACATTCGAAACGAGGCAGTCACCGTGGTAACAAGGTGAAGCAGACGCTCTTTTTTGGCACCGTTGTCAGTTACAGGCACGATCAACATGGCGATGTATTCAAGCAAGCAAGCAAGCAAGACTTCTGACTGGTAAATCATAGTGATAATAACGAGGTTTCACTGTACCTCTGTTTCATTTTCTGTCTTTAAACGTCGTTTAGACTCTGTAAATTTATGAATGTTAATGCTATAATAGACTGCACGTATAGTGTAAGTAGATTTACTTTCCTGTGCTTTCCTGTCAACAATACTTACATATTTTTGACAAAAAAAAACAAAAAAAACAACAACAACAACAACAACAATAACAACAACAACAACAACAGCAATTCTACTGGCCAATCAAACTTTGTAAATACTGTATAACTGTTGTTAACACAAGTAGGCTGTACATGAGAGATAGTTAGATCCGATCTAACCTGTATCTGCCTGTAATAGGATTTTCCATACAAATATATTCAATTCAATTCAATAATCCTAAGGCACATACCGTGTCGTCATCATTCTGGATCTCCGTGTTGTCAAACGAGGCCGATTGGTGTAGTTGTTGCTCATGACTGCTGTTACTAAGCGACGTTTCCACAAAGATCCCGTTGGTAGACTGAAAGGTCCAGAATGGCCGGCAATGGCGGTCGTGTCCGAGTGGGGGTCTGGAGTAGACTGACAGCCATTTATTGAGGTCCTTCATCAGGTGGATTTCTCGATCGTGGAAGGCCTTGCTCTTCTCTTTGTCAATGCGTTCCGCTTCAAACGACTCCGAATCGTCTTTGCCGTTCATCTCCTGCTGTGACGGGGCATCTTCAATCACAGGCGATGGAATGGCGGAATTCGTAGGCTTCCTAAACACAAAGAAAAGTCACATCCAAACAAATCATTAGCAGGGGACACTGACGACACTCTGATTGTCATCCCACGTGATCCCATCAGATCGAACTCAGCCTTCTAGACTTGTATCTTTCACTTACTGACGAATAAAGACACACCCCAATTGACACTGAAGGGACCTCTTTAGGACTACCAACAGTTGCTTGTCATTACTCGGATTTCGCTTTACGTGATTCTTCAGAATATCCGATATTTTCAGAAACCAACTGCCCATCCAAGCATCGCATTCTTTTCTTGAAAATTTTATCCCTTAAATTATCAGATTTTCACTAGATCCGATAAAGATACGAGTTGACTGGATGTACACCTTAAGACAATATAAGGCTATATTATACTACATTACAATACAATTAAACATGTTTCAATTCAGGCAGCTATTTCTTGATGTCTGACACAGCTCAGCTACTTTATTTCAAATTATTTATCTTTCTCCGTACTTTCTAAAACAAACTTCCGAGTTTGGTACAAATTCTACATATTCATTCAGTAAAAACAGTACAGTACAATGAAACCTGTCTACAATGGTCACATTTGGGACCCAAGGAAAGTGACCTTTATAGACAGGTGGTCTTTCTGTCCAGGTTGACTTCTATAGAAAGTGTCATTTTGGGGTTATAAAGAGCGGCTTTTATGCACAGGTGGCTGCTCTATAGAGGTGGCCGCTAACACAGGTTTGACTGTACAACGGAATGCAAATGAACCTTTACAACGGTCACTTTGGACTCTTCTTACGTGTACCTTATTTATGTTCATAATTTGTAAAAAGTTGTTTTAAATCGTTTGCAGGGGCGGCACCAGGGAGTGGATTGGGGGGACGCGTCCCCCCAGTTGAAGTTTAGGTTGAGTTTTCAATTCCTTCAAATCCGTCAAGAAACTCGCCATAGGGGAGGGGTATTTCGGAGGCGTCGTAATTACACCCAGTAAGCTATTGTTTAGCATATTGAAGGAGACGTGAGAGAAGCAATAATGCTTGAAAATGTCATCCAGATGAAAGCAATGTGCAAAATTGCAAGCGATATTGTCAAAAATGTTCGGGGCTTTGCCGCGAAGTGCTGCCCTGGGTCCGCTTAACAGTGCAAAAACGACCCGCCAGCTGTACTTCCAATCAACTCTGGTCAGTGCTGAAAAAAGGTTCTCTAAAACTTGGCTTTGTCCCCTCCAGATACTTTAGGCTGGCGCCGCCACTGATCGTTTGTGTGCATCATTGGTCGTCATCACAGCTGTGCGACAACATAATCATTTCTTCTTCCTGTGAAGTGTACTCACCCTTTGTCCATCAGAAGCAGTTTCTTTGCTTCTAGCTTCTTCAAAGCGGCTTCTTTCAGCTGCGCGCGTTCTTCAACCCGCTTCTTATATCGTTCAATTGCCAGGTGGCGTTTTCGCTTTCTTTCTGCATGACGCAATTCACGTAGCTGCTTTTTCAGCTCCTTCACTCTGCCAAACAAGCAAATGCATTGATTCAAATTAGCTTGCAATTAATGCCAAAGATCAACAAAATGGCAACAAGTCTGTATTATCCTATGGAAAAAACTACAGTGGCCTTTATAAACAGGTGACTGCTCTATAGAGGTGGACGCTAAATCGCTAATACAGGCTTGACTGTATAGTGTATACCTTAAGTAAATACCTTTAATACTGACTATTGATATTATAATATTATATAACTTCTACTACTAATTGGATTGGTTGATTGTTTTTTTGTTTATTACCATACTACCGTAGTCCCCTTATTGCTCTTACCAATATGGAGGCATATGGCACTGAGGGAAATGAATACAGCAACTGAAACATCCTGTCACACTCTTGCGCATTGTGCGTCATAATGAGATTTCCTTCAAACTGAAGAACGGAACAGGACAATTCAAATACTTTGCAATCCAACCTGCCTCCAGTTACCATTTCTGTTTAGATAAAGGGCCCACTGTTCATGTACCTTGGGTGGTCGCCCAAGACAGGATTAGAAATTTTGATCGTAAAATTAAACTACGCAAATAGAAAAGTGAACCAGTCAACTTTGCTAAAAATCAAGGCTACAGCAAAATTTAAGAACATCAGGGAGAAGCGGCATGTCATCTTACTTATCGCAGGCTTCGTCGATGTATTCTCTCGTGGTGACCAGCATCAACAGTTGGTTACACAGCAGCACTAGCACTTTGAGTTTGTCACCAACCGGTAGGCTGTAGACACTCTCCTTGCTCAGCGTGCGCAGGATATACTCTTCCTTGTGCCGGAACTCAACACCAGGATCGTCGCTGTATTGGAAGCCACCACGCTTCTGCCACTCAAATCGACCGCAGCCTAAGGTAAAAACCAAAACATCAAACGAATGAACAAGCAAAACAATGACATAACATCAATCAATCAATCAATCAATTATTCAATCAACCAATCAATCAATCAATCAATCAATCAATCAATGTAGCCAAAGGCAAATCAGCCAACTAATGTAACCAGTCACCAGTCAATACTTTTATCTGGTGAACATTTCTGTATGAATAGCAACCACCATGCAGTACAGCTTAGTCCTGACCTGAACGCCTCTGAATGACTAAAAAACCTTTGACCTTTTAGGATGAATCAACTTGCAAACATCTTTTAAAGCATTGCTTGATCTGCTTAGTCTGTGTTGGAGTCTGGCTGTCACACAAGGATGAGCAGCTATCTAGGGATGCTATCTTACATTAAGAATACCGTTTCAACACGCCCAGCCTTAACGAGTTCAGAGGTATCATATCTCAACATTCCTGCATCAATTTGTCATCAAGCTATCATTGAGTTTCATTTTCCATGACAATTATCAATTATCCCACACCTGACACCATGTAATAAGTTCAACTCAGAGACGACAACAACGATCTCAAATCAACAAGCTTGACTCCGCCGCCATGTTCTAACCCCCAGAAGCATGTGGCGCTTACGCGTACAACACAGGGAGCCTAGGGCCTAACAAAGTGCCAATTACAACACATAGTATGATAAATACAACATTGAGACATTTGTTCTTACCAATTCTCACGCCAGACGAGAGAATGTGTAGGCGGAGGACTTCGGTTAAAGAAAATTGATCGACAATCAGTTCGTGTAATTCCGATCCTTGTGACAGCAATGGCCAAGCGGCAATAGCAGTGGCATTGATTGAGGCAGATTTATTGATTGGTTCGTCATCTTCCGGTTGGTCGTTCTCATCGGCGGCAGACGGGGTCACACTGCCAGACGATTCTTCCTCTTGTTGTTCCACATGCAGGTTCTCCTCTTTAGAGACGCGCAAGTAGGTGACCAAAAGGAAGCGCAATATATCATAAAAGGGACCTTCTGTGTTGCGCTCAAACAGAGCGTTCTCGAGGGTCACTGCAACAACAAGGAACCATTGTCAGTATCGCAGATAAGCAAGGGTGGCCTTAGGATTTCCCCGGTGCAGGGTCTGACTTCCCTAAAATGACGTTTGATCTATTTCTAATTAGTAATCATTTCTAAAGATGTACGCTATTGTATTCCTTGAGGAGTATAATTTCCCCAAGGGGGGCTGAACTTCCCCTACAGGTGGCTACAGTCTCCCACAGTCCCCACTGACATCACCCCTGCAACAGGGACATCTGAGATACAGCAGTGCATGACAGCACAGTGTCACATTATCATTTTGGAACTGCAATGCACTCATGGAATATGTACTTTTTCAAACCACATCTGTTAAGTCTCTCCAGGGGGTCTTATTCATGGACTGGGACTAAAGTGTAGTCCGGGACTAAATATGAAGTCCCATACACAGATTTTAGCCATTTAGTCCAAACTGGATGTTTAGTCTCGGAATATGCCTTAGTCCCAGGTCATGAATAAGGCCCCAGTAGTTGCTGGCTCTAAATGTAACTACAGGTTTGTTGGGATATTCAATCTACCGACATGGGATTGGTTCATCTATGTAGGGGGGNTGTACAGCAACATCAATTCATATGCAAGTTGGATACAAGCAAGTTCCATGTATCAACACAGTCCAATTTACCCTAGGTACCACTCGTCATACACAACCATCTGTTTTAACGGCTCCATGTAATGTTCGCGTATTATAATCTGCTTGTTTCAAGTGACCACCTGTTTTGAGACCGCCTTCAAGTGTCCCAACTCACGTTCGAACTCTACAATTTATCTGTCATAAGCGACTACCAGTCTTAAGTGACCACTTTTCATTCGTCTAGTCGGTGAACTCTATCAAAGAAAAGTTCTTTATCTATTGACACATGCAAGACAATTCACGATAAACTTCCAACCTAATGCAATCTAGCAACACAAAGGTGCCGGCAAGAACAACTCACAGAAGTCTAACGAATAAGAAATGTCTGACTTGACATTGAACAATGGCCCAAACGCGCTTAGGAACTCAACGACCATCATTGCATCGCCAAACTGCTCCGGAGATATCTTGGATGAAACAGAAGCAACATCGGGAAGTTTCTGTCGATAAACGTAAAGACAAATAGGATAAATACAGTCAAACCTGTATTAGCGGTCACATCTATAGAGCAGCCACCTGTGTATAAAGGCCACCTGTCTATAAAGGTCACTTTACTCAGGTCCCAGACAGATTTCATTTTACAAAATTCAGGACAAAACACAGAAACACAACCATGTGCTGTCTGAAGGGATATCGACAAAGCGCGAAATCACTCAGTCATTCAACTACGCTCNCTGATACTCTACTCAGAGAAAAAAATTAAACTGGTACCTACTTTAATGTGCAACAAGAGCTTGACTTCTACTCTGGATTAGTGTAATACATTGTCTAGCATTTCATTTTCATTCTTAAGCTTTCTACGGATTGGTTAAACGCTGCACGAGTTATAACACAATACTCAAATTATTTAGTAAATTGCATATAATTATGTGATATTTTATAAATGTTTATGAGATGGTTAGGCGTGCAGCAACGTTTTATGATAGGCAAGTTTGCCTTGTGGTTGCCTGTGTGCAAAGCAATTTATTCTCTTCTTCAGTCATAACACATTGTAAACAATCTTAGTTTTTGGCACTCTTTGCAGTCTTCCTCCAGCTGTTCTCGGAAACAAACAAGTGAGGGTGGCCTTCCAAAGACTGATTTAGCGTCGCTTCAATAATCAC
>OFHS01000560.1:5747-39817 GCA_900245855.1 Calvadosia cruxmelitensis
CTCTCCTCGACCGCTGCTCTCTCCGCCGCCAACGGTTCAAACATTCCCACTTGGGGTACTCGCTCGCTGCAGCTACATTTCGGCGACGCTCGCCCGTACACCCACACGTTTCGTCTCGCCAACGTCACCCGCGCCATCTTCGGCGCTGACTTCTTCGCCAAACATGCTCTCGCCATCGACCTCACAGGCCGCCTCTTGTTCGATGCATGTCAGAACATCTTCTTAAGCACTCGCCCAGCCGATGTGCCCTCCATCCACGGCCTCTCTACGTCGGATGACCCGTTCCACACTATCCTCCCGACCTTCCCTGAACTCCTCGTGGATGTTTGCTTTGATGATGAAAGACCGAACAAGCATGGAGTTCAACATTCATCGAGACGCAAGGTCCCCAGTACATGCTCGTGCTCGCCGTCTCGACCCAGAAACTCTCGCTGCGACCAAGGCTGAGTTTCTGGACATAGAGCGCTTAGGCATCATTCGCCGCTCTGATTCGCCTTGGTCATCGCCCCTCCGCGTTGTCCGCAAGCCGAACGGTGGCCTGTGGCCCTGCGGTGACCATCGCCCGTTGAACGATGTGACTGTCGACGACCGCTATCCATTGCCAAACATCCACGATTTCCACAGTTGGTTGAGTGGCTGCACCATTTTCTCAAAGCTAGACTTGGTTCGTGGATACCACCAGATCCCTGTCAACCCTCAACATGTAGCGAAGACAGCGACTGTCACCCCGTTTGGCCTCTGGGAGTTTGTCCGCATGCCATTCGGCTTGAAAAACTCTGCCCAGGCCTTCCCGCGCCTCATGGACGGAGTACTCCGTGACGTTCCATTCGCATTCGTCTACGTGGACGACATTCTAGTGGCTAGTTCTGACGCAACCGCTCACGCTGAGCATCTCAGACAGATTTTTGGTCTCCTCTCAGATAACGGCCTCCGGCATAATCAATCCGGTAAAATGCGTCCTTGGTGTTGCCCAGGTCGATTTACTTGGAAATCAGGTCTCATCCGTCGGCATTTTACCCATGTCCTCTCTCGTCAGAGCCATCACCGAATACCCCGCCCTGTCTAACAAGACGGCCGTGCAAAAGTTCTTCGGAATGATTAATTTTTACGACCGCTTCGTGCCCCACTTCGCTGCAACACTGGCCCCATTACATACTGTTTCCAGCGGTAAAGGTCAGCAATCACCTGGACATCTGAATGCCAAACAGCCTTTGAGACCGCCAAGGCTGCCTTAGCCAATGCCACTTTGCTGTATCACCCTAACTCTCGCGCAGCCACGAGCATCACTACCGACGCTTCCGACTTCGCAATCGGCGGTCAATTGGAGCAACGGCATGATGGACATTACGTTCCCTTGCCTTTTTCTCACGTAAACTAACAAACGCCGAAAAGAAACACAGCGCCTTTGACAAAGAGCTCTTGGCCATGCACTCTGCTGTCCAGCATTTTCGCCACTTCATCGAAGGTAAGCCCTTCTTGCTCTATACGGGCCACAAGCCGATGACTACCGCCTCCGCCATCGACAGTTCGCTTCGGCAACCCGCCACCTCCAATATACATATCTCCAAATTTACTACTGACATCCAACATGTCGCAGGCCGCCAGAATGTTGTCGCCGACGCCCTCTCCCGCGTAGAACTGTCTGCAGCCGTCGACGCCGTCCTCGTTCCCGACTTCGATTTCTCCCAACTCTCTAATGATCAGAAGGATAGTGACGAGATCTCGTCATACGAGTCCGCTGACACTAGCCACATGTCTACAGCAGCTTCACGTCCATGGCACCGATCTCTGTTGCGATGTCTCCACTGGCTCTCCCAGTCCAATACTGCCATCTGCCTGGACGCGTCGCGCGTTTGACCTCGTCCACGGTCTCTCGCATGCGGGCCCTCGCTCTATCCAGCAGGCGGTCTGTGCACGCTTCGTCTAGCGCGGGATGAAAAAAGACTTTCGCACCTGGTGCCGCGAATGTGTGCCCTGTCAGCAGTCTAAAATTTAGCGTCATCTCCGCGCCCCTCTGAAGTCTCGTCCACCCACCTCTACCAGCGTCTGCAGCCTTCACTTGGACCTCGTCGGCTCGTTACTTCCAAGCGAAGGCATGACCTACCTCCTGACCGTCATTGACAGCGTTACACGCTGGCCAGAGGTTATCCTACTTCCTGATGGCCGCGCTGCGACATGCGCACGAGCCCTTGTCCGTCATCGAATCTCCCTTTTAGTGGTTTGTGAAGATATAAAGTCCGACCGCGGCCCCCAGTTTACCTCAGAGCTCTGGACCGAACTAGGCCGGTTGCTTGGCATCACGACCACCCGCACGACCGCCTACCACCCTCAAGCCAATGGCATGTTCGAGCGGTTACACCGTCAGTTGAAGGCTGATTTGTAAGCACGTACAACAACACCGCACTGGATGGACGAGCTGCCTATGGTGCTCCTCGGAATTCGCTCGGTCTGGCGTTCTGACAGTTCGCCCTCTCCCGCTGAGCTTGTGTACGGCTCTACCCTCACGCTTCCTGGTCAGGTTCTTCAACNCATGATCGAGCGGTTACACCGTCAGTTGAAGGCTGATTTGTAAGCCCGTACCACAACACCGCACTGGATGGACGAGCTGCCTATGGTGCTCCTCGGAATTCGCTCGGTCTGGCGTTCTGACAGTTCGCCCTCTCCCGCTGAGCTTGTGTACGGCTCTACCCTCACGCTTCCTGGTCAAGTTCTTCAACCCGACAAATCTTTCTTACCTTCTTCCTCATACCTGCAGATGCTTCGCCATGGCAAACGCCGTGCCCCAACCAGTTGACCACCATCGTATACCGTGGACGCACACCTTCCGGCACCGATTCTCACGGCCAAGTTTGTCTTCGTCCGGATTGACCGCCACAAGACGCCGCTGCAACGCCCATACTCCGGCCCGCATCGCGTCCTCCAGACTGGCCCAAAGTTCTTTGTCGTCGACGTCAAAGGCAAGTCCGACAATATTTCATTTCCATTGACCGTCTCAAAGAGGCTTTCCTGTCGCCTGCCGCCGCTGAAGCCCTTTCGCCGTCTACGATTGCTTCTTCATCATCCCCGCCAGTCCCACCGCCGGATCCTCGCCTCCCGCCGTCGCCGCCTACAACATCCCCTCCTGCTCCATCTCCAACGCCCCTGACTTCTCGCACTGGCCGGGATTCCTGTTGCGTTGATCTTCTTGTTTACTTTTCGTAAGAAACAATCTGCTCGCGTCGACAAAACAGCGACTCATGTTATTTCGTTGCGCAAGGAAATCGCGTTTACTGTCTCGTAAAATCACACAAACTCAAAAACAACGACCAAATCAAAACTCAATTATACTCTTGGATGCTATTACAACTGATGACGTAATGTAAATAATCGATAAAACCAATATGTTTCTAATTGATAATTACGTTATCGACAACGACTTAAAATCAATCAAGATCGTATTCGGAGAGGACGTCGCGACTAGCCAACGCCTGCCAACCAACGTCCAGCGCTTTCATTGAACTATACGAGCACTTGAATGGAATAAATAATATGATACGCGTCTATAATACAGATATATCATTATATATTATGCATAAAATAGTCCACGTAGGCTTGCTCGCGACGTAATCATCCAAAGATGGATGCTATATACAAACGAGTTGCTGTCAGTGTGACGTCAAATCAGATGGCCTCACTTTGAAATGCAGCGTCACGGGCTAGAAGAGATGAAAAGACAGAAGTTAGACAAGGTGTGTCGACGAATTTGAAATCGACCGTGAGTAACAAAATGTGGTGTTTGATAGAGATGGGACGGAATCGAGTAAAAGAAATTTCGATTTCGAATTTCAGATGTTAAAACACAGAAAAACGAATTCGAGTAATTTTGATTTCCTTCGAGAGAACAATTCTCCGAAGGACAACAAGTCTATATGGGCAACTGAAGCCACTTTTGTAACACGCGTTTTCATTTCCCTTGGAATTTTACAGTAGCCTAGACCTACACGGCAGCAGAAAACTATCGGAACCTGGTTTTGGGACTGGTTTGACAAATAAAAACTTAACAATTTGCAAACGTCAGGTTTGTTTTTTTTTACTTCGAATTTGGGACCCAAGTTCGGGAAAACTAAATTTAGATTCGAAGTTCGTCCCATCTCTAGAAGTGTTTGACTTACCTTGTGATCGCCCATGCATTGTTCACTGCCAATAACGTCGTAATGGACATCTGATCCGTGCTAAAAACACAAAGCAATGTAGGGATTGGTTAGCAATAGAAGGCTTACATCACCCCCTGCGATTCATCCCAAATCAAGATCAAGAGCTCAATGCAAGATATGGAACACCTCTGGTGAACAACCTAGGAGACAGATTCTAACGTAGCTTGAGACAGATCGCAATCAAATTCAACCGCAAAGGAAACAAAACATCTAATGGAAAGCAAACCAACAGCAAGCGTAGCCATCACAACTACGATTAAATCCCGTTAATCAGATTCCGATTTATGTGATATTTTATGTAATCAGATTATGTCAAAGTAATCAATCATTTTCCTACTTTTCTAGTGCGTCTTTCATTGCAATTGATCCGTTCTGTCGGATATTCATTGCTTTAATCTGATACAAATACGGGTTGATTTAGATATCCTTTTAGCCACAGACGCAACCATTCAAGCGCAATATTAGCAGCTGAGGGCATGCAGGTAGATGATCCCTTACCAAACAAATGTCTTCGTAAAGCGTGCTGCTCATCAGCACTCTGTCGCACCAAGCAGGACATCTGAAAGCGTAACATAAATATCATCCAATGGATCCCATTCGTCCGTCTCTCCCAATAAAACCTTCGTCACTGAACAGGAAATTATTCCACATGATCTACATCTACAGTCAAACCTGTATTAGCGGCCAGCTCTATAGAGCAGCCACCTGTGTATAAAGGCCACTCTTCATAACCCAAAAATGACATATTCTATAGAAATCAACCTGGCCAGAAAGGCCACCTGTCTATAAAGGTCATTTTTCTCAGGTCTTAAAGGTGACCATTATAGACAGGTTTCACTGTACCTTGTGCTTGAGTAGATACTTGGATTGCTGGGATCTTCACTGTGAGGATAGCTGAAATAAACCACACAAGCAGAACAATGGTGAGCCTATATAGCTTTGCAGATATCACAGATGATGCCGAGACTGAACACAACAATGGCATACCTGGGTGGGAATACTATTGGTAATTCTCTAAGTAGATTCGTCGTCCAATGAAGCTCTTTGTCAAATTTAAGTAATTCTTTCACAGCTCGTTCCGTAAATAATGCACCGTCTTTAACAAAAAATCGTTTTTCTTCAACATGAAGCATTTCCTGAATATATAAAAAGGCCAGAAAGATAATAATGTCATCAAGCTGCTAAAATACATTGGCCCATCATCATCATCATATACAGTGAAACCTGTCTACAACGGTCACCTCTGGGACCTCAGAAAACTGGTCGTTATAGACAGGTGCCTTTCTGTCCAGGTTGAGTTCTATAAAAAGTGTCATTTTGGGGTTTTGAATAGTGGCCTTTATGCACAGGTGGCTGCTCTATAGAGGTGGCTGCTAATACAGGTTTGACTGTAATTAGTGCAAATGACATAAAATACAGCGAAACCTGCTGTCTATAATGCTCACCTCTGGGACCTGAGAAAAATGGCCTTTTTAAACAGGTGGCCTTTCTGTCCAGGTTGATTTCTATAAGTGTGAAGAGTGGCCTTGATACATAGGTTGCTGCTCTATAGAGGTGGCCGTTAATAAAGGTTTGACTGTACAAGAATTTAAACTTTACAAGCAAACAATATACCGCATGTTACAATTTCCTTGAACATTTACAGTCTGTAATTAAAAATCAATTAGAAATTGTTTACACAGTTTAAAACAATCCGATGTATATTTTGTTTATGCGAAGAATATGAAGCTTCTTACCTCCGACTGGTTACCAGAATCCTTATATGTAATGGAATGTGGCTTCTTTTCACCATCACGCTTGACTTGGTAAGACGATGCATCTTTCATGAAATGCTATTCACAAAAACAGCTCAACATTAGATAGAGCAATCCAATTGAGGCCAATAGGGAAAGAAATAGCCATCGAAATTGAATTATGCAAACCTCAATAAATGATTTTGTGTCCAAGCGCGTATTGAAGTCACCAAAAATAATCTGATGTCTTCCGTCGTCTGTGCTAAGCCTTGAAACACGAGAAAAATCATAAATGAATAACTGGAAAATGACGTAAGAATATTTTGAACTTCTTCCGAATTCTCACTTTACATACTACTTAGTTAAAAATTTCACAACAACAAATGTCTGCATTGATAACAAGTGTACAAAAAAGAACACAGTAAAAGAACATTAGGCTTGAAGGTCAACAACCTCTGAATGAAAGGGTAAATGATACTTATGCATCTTTATTGAATAAATTAAAACTGCATAAAAGAATACACAAATAGAAGGCAACACAAGTTACACTTACACTAAATAGGTTTGCATACACTTTGAAACATAAGGCGCTGAAGGCACTCTTTAAATACAAAAACGTCTTTGCTATTTACAATGTGCTGTGGCAAGAAATTCCACTGCAAAATGATGCAGTTGTAAAAAGTGATGTTTAATGGGTAGATGAGTGGTATTCATGTCAACCAGCCCGAAAATGAGTTTAAAAAATAAATAGAGGTCAAAGCTTTAATGCATAAAGGATGAAATCTTGCCTTGCATGAACAACAACGAAGGAACGGCGGGACAGGATTAAGCAGCTGGGGTTGTGGACAAGATAAGATGGCATGGAGAGCTAGTTTCCTCCCGGAAGAGTGCTTAAAACAATATCTGGATTTTGGAGTCAGTAAATTATTTTTAACAAAGCAGTGAGCAACAGAAACCCAACGACAAACCTGTTTAATGCGTAAGCCAAGGACTCTTTGCGGTACTTTGCATACTTCGAAGGTGACTGAAGTAAAAATATGTAAAGTGCATGACAGAAGCCACAGAAACTGTTCCAGTGAAAGCCAGAATAAAGCCTTGCAAAAGCCACTATGATGACTCTCATGTTTTTTACTCACAGCTTGAAGTGCTTTGACATTGGAGTAATCGTGAATCAAATGGATATTGACAAATTCAATTTCCCTACAAATAAGCACACAGCAATCAATCTCCAACAAGAAAGAGAAACACAGGTAGATGTGGCTCTGGCTTATTGGAAATTCAGAGGAATTTGCAGTTTCATAGAATACAATGGCCCAATTACGGTAATTTAAGCAGGCATGATTTTCAATCAAAATATTTAGTACAGTAGAGCCTAGTTATTGTCCTATTGGATAACATTTCATTATTGTTTGACATCGTCGCTTGTTGAAAGCTATTATTTTGCCATTCTGGTTCGTTAATTTACCTTAGTTAACCTAACTTGCTAAATATAATACATTAAGCTGCGCTCGTTGTGGGATAATAAACGTGTCTGACTATAATTTATAGATAATTTTGAAGAGATATCGATTATTTGAAATAAAGTCAGCTCTGATTTCACCTAAATGCAGTTGTAGCCTGTTGGCCTACGATAGAAAATATAAACTATAAGATACCAAATGATTATCTGAATACCAGGCCATACCCAGCAATGCATTTTGGTACTGTATTGCCGTGGCTGTGTAGCACAGCCTTGGTTGCACATTCCCCTGCGTGGTTGTCAAACGCCTCTTTCAAGCGAGTTAGTCACGCTCATTAGTTTGACGAAGACACACAAGTGCAATGCCTCTTCTCCGAGTGATTAATCTCAATAGGCCTAGTGATTCAGTGTAGTACCTTCCCATGATCTTCCACCTCGTCAATGAATAGCCTTTTCTTGACCAAATTTGCTAAAGAAATGAACAAGCAATTAGATAAAGTCAGAATAGTTCAAGCAGAAGAAGAATTGAAATATGGCTTTCAAATTTCAAAGAAAGAACAAGCAAAGAAGAGAAAGAACCTTGGGAAAGCAGTTGATGGGAAATTTCACTTTTTCTATTTCCGGCACCGTGTCAAGTGGTCCTGCGTAAAGCTGGAATAAAAGGAGAGCCAGGATTAGCAATTATGAAGGAAGATCAACCGTCAACACAAAATGGTTAACTCGTGAAAATCTCTTTGAGTTACAATGTGAAAACTCATCAAATTGGACTGTTTTAATGAGGCCCTCTACGACTTGCGGTTGAGTTATCCACAACAATGTTACTTCCCACAGAAATTGTAGCTGACATCCTTGTTTGATTGCAGATTTACTTTAAATCGAATTTATCAACCAAGCATTCTACCGAAAAGCCACACTGCATGAACAGAAAAATGAATAAATACTTAAACAATATAAATTAGCAAACAATTGACACAATACCTCCTTTGTCACTTCAATATCCATAAATCGTTGCTCTAAAACAAAGAAGAGTTAAGCAGCATACTGTTAGAATCTGGATGTTAAAATTGTAACTGTTTTGGAAGCAGAAACAATGTTTGCATGTTGTCTTTCAAGTATTCATGCATTCTACCTTTGAAATTCCAAATATAGATGTCCTGTAACCGGTCATGAAGAAAGTACAAACTTCCAAGTGCCTGCATGCCAAATAAGAAAATTCACAATTACATATCATATTGAATTATGAAACCGAGGAAAATATTTACACTGCATTACAGCATCAAGTTGCTTTCAACATTAATTAATACTAACTGTGTATTGTTCTTTCGTTTTGAAGTCTTCATCGAGGAACGTTAGACATCGGGAATATTGTTGGAGCTCTTTCCG
This sequence comes from Calvadosia cruxmelitensis, assembly GCA_900245855.1. Taxonomy (NCBI): domain Eukaryota; kingdom Metazoa; phylum Cnidaria; class Staurozoa; order Stauromedusae; family Kishinouyeidae; genus Calvadosia; species Calvadosia cruxmelitensis. Next base: position 14,516 of record OFHS01000560.1, read on the forward strand.
GTCATATAAATGCCTGAAAACGAATGGAGATGCGAAGGATATCAATTTGAAAAAAGAATAGAGAGATTATGACTATTTATGCAAGTTGTATAGACAGACAGCTAGGCATAAAGGCTTTATAGAAGCTACAAATGTACCTGACAAATGTATGGACGAGCTCTTGACAAACGGCGGATTTCTTTCCACCAACCTCTTGACAGTGAATAGCTATGAAACAAGGCTGGTGCTGAGCAATTGCCTAAATAAAAGTATTGAGTTAGTAAGATGATTGCATACAGCGCTTGAAGTCAAGGATTTCAGGCACAATGTCAAAATCCCTATAGTTTGAAAACCCTATAGTTTCATAGATTAAAACCCCGTCACTGTTTATCTTCCTACAGCTTGTCACAAGATAAGTGAGTAACAAATTTGGCCAAGTGTTGCTTGGCTTATTGCTAAAGGATGAATGCGCATCAATAGACAACATCAGGATGTAAATTCAGGCAACTAATAACCACAGTACGAAGTTTTAGGTCACTGGGTGTATCTCTCGTTGCTCATGCACACCTACTTGGAGCTGCTATCTTATCAAATAAAACAAAATTACACTAATAAACAGTCAGCAGTAGAACGATACTAGAAGATAGCTCAATCGATAACCAAACAGGCAGGTATTCCTAAACATCCAAGCTTTCTGCAATAAGCATAAATTGAATTATTGAATTCACCCTCACACCTTCAAGAGCTCTTCAATCCAAGTTTTCTGAAGTTTCTCTGGCTAGAAGATGAATAATGATGCACATCAACAGATGCAGCAGATGCGGCAAGTTGTAATTGAGGATACACTAATTGGTGTTAGGGTAAAAATGAGCAAATGTAGCAACACGCAATAGTCTTGCTTTCATGTTTAGCCTCGTTTAGTGTTTATTAATTATTAATTATTATTAATTATTAATGCTTATCACGTGTTAGCCATGTAAAGCTGCATGCTGTGTGCTGGAAGAGTTAGTCTTTGCTATGCTCGATATAAATGCGTCTAATCCTTGTCTCGCTGCATATTCAATTGTTGATCCTTTGGATTGAGTACGTGGATCTCAACAAGTAAACAGCTGCAGCAACAATGCAAAGATGCACTTCCATTACACGCCAGGAAGCAGCAGAGCAACAAGGAGGTGTTGGCGTTGCTTTAAAACATGTTCTTTATTTCTTGCAAGCTGAGAGTAACTAGCAAATGTATCTTAGCTTGACCCATTACTATTAAACTCAAAGGTTGCAAAAATGCCCGGCGGAAAATAGACTTGACTTGCATATTTCCTCTTTACTCAAAACAGTAACACGGCAAACAGTTTTGATATTTGGAAAACAATGAAGAAAATTATATTAACTGTCACTGTTTATCAGTGGCAATCGGTTTCCATGTCACTGGAAATCCTTCACTGAAAGCAAGGCCGTCTTAAGAGTTAAGAGGGCCTACTGTTTGTAGAGGAGCCTGTCAATCAATCAATCAATCAATAATCTCTATTTGGGGCCAATCTCAAAATGGTTAAATATTTTGAAAACTTATGGCCCTGTTGAAATTTTTAATTCTTGACACATTACAAAATAATTTGCTCACGCTAACCCTTCAAAACATGAGATTCATTAACCCAGTGGCACTCTGATTTGACTTTGCACATTCTAAACGGACTGCCGTTGAAAAGGGTAAAACACATGCTTTGAGTGAAGAGACATGTTCATTACGTGATGACACAGCACAGGGTCAATGGTACATTTGAATCAGGTTTATTTGGACTTTGTTTTACCTGATATGTTGGTATCTTTTAAGAAACAAACTATTTCTGTTTTGCTGTTAAATATTTCGATTGCTGTAGTCGCGTTTTATCAGATACAAAATGAATGTCTTTGAATAACCAAGGATCTACTGTAAGGTCTATTATGTTATTCTGCAAAACAACCACATGGGACATCAAACAAAAGAAAGCACCACTTGGACGACCAAATAAATTATTTAAGTTGCAAAACATTGGTTGAATCATTTACTGCGGTTGTGAGTGTGGGTAGGGCTTCTATGAAAGTGTGTCAATTTTGACATTTTTTGAAGTGCAGTGTTTAAAATGCAACATCGGCTATTCAGAAATGGCTTGCTCGTGTTTACGATTTGATAAGACAATCGTTAAGTCCATGGCAACTATGTCAATGAGAAGATAAGAAGCTCACAGCTGCCTGCATTATGACCGAAATAATTCTCTGAGATGTCCTAAATTAAAAGGATAAAAGTTTTCTTTCCACAGAACGTTGCGCAATTACCATCCTTGGGAATTAGCGGCAGCCAGACAGACGCCTCGTGAAATTGTATTGATTGTTTGGATGGCAACAAGGCATTGAAGTAGCAAGCTACTGCAGGTGCCAGACTCTGGTCGTTTCAACAACAACACACGCGCGCGAGTATTGCAATACAAACAACAGGGGAGGAACAGACAGAAGGCGAACGCCAAACGCCATCGCTCAACAGAAATGTCGTAAAGTGTGGCAACAACATTCGCCCACGAGTCCTCGACCGGCTTCCTAAGTCGGAAACTAGACCACGATTCAATTTCTCGCGCCAAAACAGGTCCCCAATAAAGCTACCAAACAAATCATTCTAAATAGGTAACCTATAAATCACGAGAGATTACCGGCTTGGGCTAAGATAGTTTGTTTTGAAAGCAAAAGCGACTAACAATTGCAAATGTGGTCGGGGTTATCGCGAAGTTGTGTCTCTTGTGATGGATAACATCTCGGTTTAAACTAGTCCGCGTAGACAAGCGAAGGCACGAAGACCAGTATTATCCAATATTATTTATCATTTAGATTGACTGGGTCATAAGTCAATGATAAATGAATGTGGACAACGCAATCCGCCAAGAGCATCCAATCGTTGCAGGAGAACAGAAACACCAAGAAAACCTTACCTCTTCGAAAATTGAACCGACGTTTGCAGTAATACAGAAAAATCCAACCTCGTCAGGATCCATCGAATAAGGATTTTTTTTTATAGCTTAACCAATGCGATAAAAATAAATTCCAATGTCGACCGGTCCTGTCCTGGAAACTTCCGAAAACCTTTTGACTTGCTGAAGAAAGCGTTTGGCGTCAATAGTTGATCACTTGATCGAAGGCGCCGTACACGCTAACGAGGCCACATTGCGCAATTACGAGGCAGACAGGACACGTGATCTACAGTAGCTGTCAACCTGTCAATCATTTCATCACCTGCGTCACATTTCTGTCGTTCAAACCAAGGTTCAAACCATCAAACTCTACCTCTTCAGCAGAAATTCTGATGATTAATTTATTTCTTTTGATTGTCATGCTGTTGAGAAGTCAAGCTACCTGTTGCCAAACGGCAGAGACGAACTTGACTGGTGAAGTAGAAACAATCATTTGCCTACAAAATATAGGTTCGTAAGTCGTAACATAATTGCCATAGAGACGGCTTAAAATAGCATTTTCAAGAAACCAAAAATGCTCCGCACAATTGAAATCTATTCATGTGGCGAATTGCTCCTATTTCCGTTCCATTCTATTCTATTTTCCGAGCAGACAGTTTTCATACAAAGAAGTTGCTTATCCGTTTCAAACGCGCCTTCCCTGCTGAGAATGATATGAGAAATTGTGGATTAAATCAGAAGTAATTTCCGCAGTTCCACTTTCTTTTTCACAGATACTGTAATGAGATTGAGTCCATGCTGTAACTTTACTTGCAGACAAATAGGAGAACTTTGGACCAGCCCAACCCTACATGACTATACTATTTTGTCATAGGATGATAGTATTAAATTGAAGCGTATACTAGACAATTCAAAATTGATGTTAAGAGTTTATCAAATCTGACGTAACTTACAAGCGAAATTGAAACTTTCGATCAGCCACAAATCGAAAGTTTCATTTGTCGGATCTATGACGTCACAGTTTTATCACAGACAAGTTTGTTTTCAAGATGGCTGCTGATTACGATGGAGTCGCTGCTTCCCAAATTCTCAACAAGAGTTTTCTCAGATATAGACAACAGCAATTTGATGCCGAAGTCGATGGTATTTCCTTGAATTGCATCTTAATATAAAGATTTGTAATAATAGGATTTACTTTTAGTTGAAATATTCTGTCGTTTTTAATTTCAATTTCTTCAGTGAAGCAAAGTTTCTTACTGCTTTTAGCTGAAACATTTTTGCTCATAATCCTCGAGCCTACGTCATGCCTTGATGACTTTAGATTCTACAGATCCCGTGTTTTATATCTTCTTCAGAGAAATTGAAGAGAGAGGGTGAAAAGATACTGGACAAATATGACCCAGAGCTTAACCAGAGCGGAAAATTCAACACTCATTCTATCTTTTGGATGATTGCTTCCATGGCAACCATATATTTGACTGATTTCTTTCTGGCTCTTCGATATGACCAACGGATTGACAGGTGATCCTCTCATTACAGATGAAGGCTATTAAATTTCGTGGGAGTTGGTACATCTGCTAACTATAAGTTTAACTTTGCAAATCATATCAGACAGTCCCAAGCTGATATAAAATGGCATAATACAGTATATTATATTATACAAATAATACAATGTATTCAATAGCAGAAAACATAATCTCTACTGATGTAGCTGCCTATGAGGCCAACCGGTAGTCACATGCTTAAAGAGAAAATGTTGTTATTCCATACTGCATTGGTCTTCAAAATGAATACTAAGCTGCAATGATGATGATGATATAGGCGGTCCTCTTCATGAACAAGACTGAAATAGAGACGACAGGGTTCCAAGCGGAAGAAACCTGCCGATAACCCTTTAAGGATAATACCGACATGCGTTAACAGTAGAGCAATGAACTGGCAACCAAGAGATTGTGAGTTTGACTCCAACAAGATGTCTTAGTTTTTCTGCAAATGAGTAATCTCAATTTCCAACACAAGCAACTAGCAAGGTCGTTGCATCATCTGCGTTACATGACATGTTTCACTCGCATGGCAACCAGATAAGTATTTGACCTTGCATAATCTGATGATCAACATTCGGTGCGGTTTTCAATAATACCAAGAAGAATATTGCAGCCATAAAAACAAAAATCATTTTTGTTGTTATTGCTTTCAAAAAAATTATGTTTCGACAATAAACTTTGACCTGTTTCCAGAATATCGAAAACTCTGTCTAGAACCACCCCTGCACCAAGGTGACGCTTCAACGATATCTCTTTCCTATATATATGTAATTAGGGTTGCCATTTCAATTTTGTACACGCAGTATTTGAAAAAGGCTTGTTTGTTATAACCAGGGAGTAGGTGCAAAAGGACTTTTCATCGTTTGTACTAAATATGCTTACAATCTGACTTTTAAGAAGTGAGGGAACGTCGTTCCCCAAAAACAAAGTAGTCGGCGGACGGCGTCCCCCCTGCAAATCATCGCTGTGTTGTAGGGGTCCAAAGGGGAATAGTATTTATTAAACAAGTTTATCTCAAGGTTTTTCCAACANAGTGGTTGAACATTCAGCAACTTTGACAAATTGTTGAAAGTTATTAATGGAACTTTATTCTTTATTTTCATATTTCATCTTTTTCAGATTTTGGTTATACATTGGCGCTGCATTAATTGGTATCAATGCTTTGATTGGAATGTTCTTCATCATATTCTATCATTTAATACGAAAAGACCCAGACTATGAAAAACAATGGCCCTTTGCGGTGCCCATCGCAACCGTGGCTTTTGTGATCGGCATGACTTGGTATGTTAGGTCTTGGTTGTCATGATTTTGATTTTCAATTTGTGCATACGATGCAGTTAGAGAAAAGAGAGAAAACATTGAAATCGTGTTGAATTAAGTAGGATTTATAAGTATAGTCAGGTCCAGGGGTTAAGTGAGAGTGTCCGGTCTCCTCCAAGGCCACATTTTGATGTTATGAACCTCATAACATATGAAGGCTACGATGATCGGCAATTGATTTTTGACATTATTTTGGAAATGTCTGTTTAATGCAGCACATATATTATCCTCCATCAACTTACAAAATTTCATATTTCTATAGATACACTGCTAATAGAATGTCAGCATTTCATTTTTAACATGATAAGAGATAGATAAAGTCAGTCGATAGTTCGGTCACCAGCGTTGCCTCAAATACTGTGATTGCGCTATTCATGCTGTGCTCATCTTTGATTAACATCCCAATAGAAGCAGGAGTGCATTGGAAGTATATCAGCTGCGGGGACTAGCCCACAGTCCTGACTCCTGTTACCTTGTTCAAAATTTCTTGTGCTCCCCATTGCGGTTACCCATGACAGGCTACCGACCTGCGTTTTATCCTGGCGGGATTCGAACCCTGGTCCTTTAGACCAAGAGCTCGGTGATCTTCCGACTGAGATATCCCGACCATTGGTTTTGATTTAAAACCAAAATATTAAGTCATAATTGTATAGCAGAGAAAGGTTTTCGTTATAGGGTTTGCGTTATAAATATTTATATCTTGCAAAATGCTTTTCGTAGTATTTTTCTTTGGAAACATTTCTACTCAAAACGAATTATCAAACCAATTATTCTGTGTGGCTTTACTTGTGCATGTGATCAACCTTAACAGAGTGACAGTTTGTCTTGATGTTTAAGTCAATTTCGATTGAGAATTTGTCTTGTGTGACCCGCTATGGCAGGTGGTCGCTGTACACAGGTTTTACTAGCGTCCAATGCACTTTGTATGTATGTAAGGCTATATACACATAGCCCTTATGCTGCATGGACAAGTGGCATGAAGATTTTACTTTCGAGATTATTTTCCTCCACTTTCTTACATGTTTCTGTTCCGTTTATTTCAGTTGCTGTGTTGGACTGTGGCCTGTATGGGGCATCTTAACCCCAGTTATTATATTTGTCATTTTTATGGGAACAATATTCTTCTTGTCAATTTTGCCATTCTAAAGATATCTCTTCAAGTACAAACAAGGAATTGGCGGGGATTGCTACCAAACACTCAGGCTTACTGCAAACAATCGTCGCTGCTATGGCAAATGATCAATTTGGAATTGACAGCAGACGTTGAAAGTCTTTGCTCTTCTCACTACTGGGGACGATCGACGTTCGTGTTCTGATAGACGCTGCGGTCGTCCATGGCGTCTGGGGGACATGTTTGACGAGGTTTACCAGATGATTAGCAGAGTCATTGATGTCCTACTCTAAAGAGATGTTGATTGACGTCAACGTTCGATCCGTCGTCGTCAACGTTCGATCGGTAGTCGTCAGCTGGACCACGGTTAACGCGTGCTAAGAGCTCTCTTGGAGTTATCAATGATATCCAGATCGCATGGCGCTGTCATCGCAGTAATTACGATGCATTAGCAGTGTTTGTAAATGGTTTATATCTGCCTGAAAAGCATATAATATATACAGGTCTCCTGCGAAATTCACACGACTGGAGTTTGCAAGCGTAAAATTACATCAGGTACACAATTTGAAATGCGAACACGGCCATTGACATCAATCTGTTTAGTGTCCAATGGAAAATGTTCCATGACCCATCTCGCTTATATATGGGGACCATCGTTTGAACTCTATTGATCGCGATTGTTTAGCATAATTACTGACTCAACTCACTTGTTTATAATTATTACTTTACAACATACATAATTATTTCATTGACTATAACACCAATATGTCACATAACATTGGTGTTGTCCAATTTCTTGACAAATCATTTCCATCCATTTTAGTTACGAAATAGGTAAGCCCAAGATCGCTCAGTGATTCATTCATTGCGCTGGAAACTGAGATCATTTAGTATTCAAAGTCATCGTGTAACGAAATGGAAATACGCCAATGGGAAACCTTTGTGATGATAACGACGATGCAAACGAGTCTTCAGTGACGCTAGGAAGGTTAAAGAGGAACAGTAAACCTGTATTAGCGGTCACCCTCTATAGAGCAGCCACCTGTGTATAAAGACCACTCTACATAACCTTAAAATGACGCATTCTATAGAAATCAACCTGGACAGAAAGGCCACCTGTCTATAAAGGTCATTTTCCTCAGGTCCCAAAGGTGACACTTACAGTATAGACAGGTTTCACTGTATACTTGTATAGGCAAGTTTCTTTGATGTACTTCGAGCTCTCGAAGAGGGTATTGCACGCATCATTTACGGCAACAAAGTACAGTCAAAACTGCCTTTAGCCATCCACTAGAGCATCAAGTCGCTTGAAACAGGTGGTCGTTGCAGACAGGTAAATAGCGTATTTGCCGTTTTGCATGCTTGTGTCTGTAAGTTAATGTAAGATAACTGCGTAGTTGATGTGTAAGCTCAGTGTGGTCTTGTGTTATCCGTGTGGATTGTTGATTTTATGAATCACTCACACATATCCAACCCATCTACTGTGTGATGCTTGTGACGACTGAACCTTTATGTACTTTATGTACTTGGGGAACACACCAGTGCTGTTTGAACTTGTAAAGGATCACTTGAAGGCCGGCTGATCCAATTTCGTCCCATGTGTTCTATTGCGCAATCAGATGTTATGTTTGTCTCAGTGGAGTGTTGTACGCGATGATCGTCCTTGACTTGTACGTTGCAATTCGCAGTGTAATGTATAGTTTAAGTACTCTAGCATGGCCATGGTGTGATATTGTTTGTTGATCCAGCTAGTTTGGCTTCCGAAGACCGAATTATTTCCTCAGCCTCGATGCAGATGGTTATACGCAAAACCGACCATTGTACAGACAAAGTTAGGTCACGGAGATTGATTGCATCAATATTTTCAAGCCTTAATTTTATTCGTTTCCAGTTTTCAATCATGGGAAGCTCATGGTTGTTCTTGCGTTGAGCGTGAGTGATTATTTCATGCTGCGGTGGGCGTTGTTAATCTCTTCATAGTGGACCTGTGGCTCGTATAAGCCTTTGGACGATAGCGTTTACGATTATACATGAAGATCAGACCTCTATTGACTTTATGTGTTTGCATTGCGTGCATTGATCGACGTGTATATAGAATGGTATGGATGCAAGAAAGCGTCGTGACTGCCTGATATTTTGAAGGCTTCCAGAGGTAATTGAAAGTCCTTATGTTTCCTCTTTCTGTTCTGAAGCAATATTATATACAAACGCAAGAGAGAGAGAGAGTTCTTCTCTTTTCAGGGTCGTCCAACTGCAGTGGCCGATCGTCTCCCATGAGGTACAGTGGCGGTCAAAATGATGACGCAACTGGAGTCTAATTTCGTGACATGATCCTCCAAGGCTGCTGAGCAAATATTTGCCTTCGCTCATTGCGCTGGTTTCATGGGATGTCCAAGCTTCATGATGTTAGATCTCGCGCAAAAACCCCTACCTTCGAAATACCAATAAGATGAAGCTAACTACGATGGGTGAAACTCGTCGATATAGTCAAAGACTTCTTCCAACGATTTGCAAGGTAAGAGCAGCCTCTTGTTGTTTGTTGTATGTAATCGAGGGCAGTTGTTTTGAGCGATGTCACTGTTCGACGTGGCATGAATGCGATCGAAAGTTTACAAATATGCATTGCTTACTCCTCACCATGAAATGGAAATATGAAAACCTATAAAAATATCTCGTCAATAAAACCCCAGTCAACTATTAATTATGATGACGATTCCTCCGTATGACTCATACAACGACGTATTACAGTATACCTGCAATAATTGTTGATTTAGGTTATATTCCGATCTACTGTATGCGTGATCAATTAACGAGTGGTTCAATGGATGCAAGTCACGTACTATAATTATCATCATAAGGATAATAGTCTCTTTACAGCATTATTGGATCTCATTCATATTCCTGTGGGAAGTTTATCGGTGTTTTTAACTCATCTGTTGCACCTGTGAATAACATTGTTTTCAATCTTCTCGCTTTGGCAAATAACATCTGTTGCCATGACCACCGTGCTGGCGAGGGCCTTGATGCTGTATGACATGTATACTGAATTCCTAAACGCCGTGATCTTCGCTGAAATTTTCCATGATTAAAATTCAGCAATTACTAATATAATTCCCTGTGTTCAGTAGGATATACTGTAAAATGACTGTTTCAAGTTAGTTACGCAATTACTTTAGAACATAATTATACCAAAATATGTTCTACCATGGTTCTGCTAACAGCACAAAGATGACTTTCAAATAATTAAAAATGCGATTTAGAATTTACTTTTCAATGAAGCAAGATTAACGTGAAGGAATAAGGTGTTTTCTGCTGTATTAAATACATTTAATTAACAAGAGTAATTACAATACAATGTCATTTCCACTATAATGAATCTACAATACAACAAAATCGCAGTCATGTTCTGCCTAACAAATTTAAATAATAAAAATTACAATATTACGTAAAATACATGTTGTATTGAATGATATCTTAAATGATATACGGATGTCTCATTGGTTGTAGTGTCTGATTCTGCTTTTCCTGGCATTGAGTATGGTCCAAGATTCGGATGCTTCGAGGAGGCGTAGAACGTCATCACGGCGAAGACACACCCAAGTTGAATTTCCTTTACACAAGTTGGTGCACGCTGCCATTTCTTCAAGTAGGAACTCATCTGATTGCATTTATTGTCAGACGTCTTAGCTGTAGGTCACCAAAATTAAACAAATATTTGTATTTGGCAACTAGGAAAGTAATCGCAGCATTGTTCAAGTAGTGTACAGCGAAGTTATTTTCAAATGCTTCAGCAACTGAATGTCTTGAAAATAAACTTTAAATGCCACAGAGAAACTTTGACAATGAAAAAGTCTTACTTTCGTGAGCTATATAGTTGCCTTGATGAAGGGTACCACATCTACATCGCGCTTTTCCAAGGGTCTGTGTTCTCCCACTCAATGTTCTCATTGCGGGGCGGTCCAGCTTGATGCGCAGTCTGACGTCACCTGAACATTTTTCTGTAAGTAAACTTTGCTTTCATTATTGTCAATCAGTGGTATTATTAAGTCTCCCCGGGGCGTGAAGGATTCGAACAAGGTAATTGTCACAATCACCTTAGATTGTGTTCCCGGTATTTCTTTGGAAACGGTAGATGAAGGCAGCAAATGGACTTCCAGTCAATGTATTCCCATAACACGAGTTACTCTCCAATCAATAACTGAGGAATCCTTATAAGGAGCTGTAGACACAATTAGTCAGCAAAAAGCTCGAAATCCTGTTTGCCTTGAAGGAGCCACGTGTGCCTTTGTAAAGTAGAACCGCGTCTACACATTTTATTGCCAGGTTAATTCCCAACAACTGTACCATTAATCAGAATGAAGGTTTAAAGTATTTAATCTCCATATAAATGTTCCTTGGATATGTCTGTCTGTCTGTCTGTCTGTCTGTCTGTCTGTGAGCATGTATGTATGAGCAGGTATGTCCGCACGTTTGCTCATGCAATCCTTTCTCTGTAAAATCACGCTCGTAAACCCAGTCGAAGCGCGTTCTTCCAGAGTGTACTCTAGCGGGCTTACCTTATCAAGTTTTAAATTCTATGCGCTATGCAAAGCCAAACTGCATGAAAGCTTCGGACATTATTATTTTCTTAATTTGTGGTTTGTCTACATTTCTCTATATTATTCCAGACGAGGCAAATGAATTCATCAAACTGCACCGTCACGGCGGGAAAGGAAAAGCCCTCGAGGAAGAATTTGAGAGGACGAGAGAAGCAGACATGAATCACATCATCTCAGAGACAATTAATGAAGCTGATATACAGAACATTAGAACGACGCCATTATCCCAGATTACGAAACATAAAACGAAGGAAGATAGTTGAAAGAGAGGCTGCGTGCGATCCGCAATGGAGGTCGTCATTCCAGTGCAATCAAAAGCCTACAAATGGCCAGAATTGTCATGTAATGTGCTTGAGGGTTCGTCGTAGCTTATAATATAATTCATACACACTTAGGACTATTAAATACAAATTAGATATTATAATAGCATCAAATGTTGATTATTTATCTATGTTATTATTATTATTATTATCATGGATATTCAGTCCCACGAACTTCAATTTCTGAATTCGTGTACTGTTTTATATAATAGAAGATCGAATTCAATCTTGAATGTTGTATGCAGTTGACATCCGCTTGTCATTCACCACACAGACATACTGACATGTTGTTTGACTGCCTGGTAATGTTGGCCGTGCATCATAATTTAGTAATTTGTCCTTCTGTCATGACATGACAATGCAGAGCACCTGATCATGGTTCTGCCCGCTGATGTCAGCGTGACGTTGTGCGTGTACACTGATGGATTTCACTTTCAGTTCAGCTTCGTCTCATAGATTTCGGTTTAGCGTTGACAATGGCGGCATGTTCCTGGCGTTGCTACTTAGAGCAAAACTTCTCGGTTAAGTTTACTGTTTTCTCAGCGAAACACTTCTCCATCATCATCGCTATCCTCTTCGTCTGGTTTAGCCCATGATTGAATCTCACCAGATGTCAGCGTACAGAAGACAACCGTACCAAAAATGTAAACGAACAAAGTGATCCAGAAAACCAGCTGCCATTCCTCGCGTTTCTACGAAAGAGAAACAAATTTCGATTGCATTGTCAATCGACGAATTAGCTAGGCTTGTACACTAAAAAAATATTTTTAGTCAAGATATGTTTTCTTTGTTCAAGTATCAACATGCTTAAAAATAAGACTTGTTCTGTGAAAGAACAATGGAAATATTTATCCTTGGCTTCCGTACTTTGTGGCTTAGAGCGTGGACATTGGACAAGTATTCTGTTACTAGAAATAAGAATAATATTCCTTGACATCAGAAATTTGTTTCTAAAATGGGAACAACATTTTTTGTAGTGAGTTTATCAGAAAGCAGCTGCTTCGTTATGCATTAATTAATTTAATTACAACCGAATGTTTGATTGACTAGATCAATTATATGATCACTGGTTTTCATTTTTCATTTGTTTATTCTTATTTTGCCAGTTTAGATGATATTGTATTTTTGCGAATAAACGAAAGATCCAACTTTCCATGGAACTAATGAAAATAAATTAAAAGAGCATTTGTTCGCAGCACAGAATAAAAAGCTCAATATTTTATATTCATTTCCTGCTTTCCGTTTGTTCTATTGACTTGGTAATAATATGTAATTATTTGTGAACTTGAATAATGTTTAATGATGTTACAAACATTAAGCAATTAATAAACTAAAGAGAATTGCAATGCAACATGCTCAAAAATGCAGCACTCTCTCGAAAGCTTCACATTCATTGGTCCTTACAGCCTATCAGGGTAACCAATTACAGCAACGTTAGTTAATCGTTACCTTTCCTTCTGTCATGATTCCAACCAACAAAGGACTGAGGAACCCTGTGGTCGTCCCTGCAGTGTTACTGATCCCCATCAGTATGCCAGAGAAAGCAGGCGCCACATCGAGGATGTTAACCTCGTAGCCAGAATGCAGCAGTGACGACATTGCCACCCCAAGGCACATGCTAGCTACGGCAACCTTGGGTGATGTTGTGTAACCAGCAAGAACGATCAACACAGCAGCACCAAGAGCACCTGCAGAGAATTCATTGATCTCAAGTTTAGTCACTACATACATATTTTAGTAATTTAGTCCGGACCTTGGTCCGGACTAGATGTTTAGTCCCGGACTACGCTGTAGTCCTGGTCAATGAATAATGCCCCTGATTGCTTTCACTGAGACATATGATTTTTCAGGCACATGGTTTTGAGAGCTGACATGGACATCTTTGACAGCCAAAATCAATGTGGAGATTGATATTCATATAAATGGGTATGATAGAGTGCCTTCTAAACAAAGATAGCCCAAGATCTTTGCCAATGCGAAGAAAATGAATTAAAACTAAATGAAAATGAGCTGTTGCGTTTACATATGCACATTATTTATAGTTGTAAAAACATTCCTGGAAGGGAATAAATAAAACAAGCAAACTGCATAATCGCTAAATTCGTTTCTGGTCGTGAAAGCCTTTCGAAAGTCAAATCCCTTTTCGAATACACCACAAATAGCCCTACAAACCTGCAAACGAGTGGTAAGTCATAATGTTATCCTCAGGAGCACTTCAACTGCTGAGCGAATTAGTGAAAACGAAGGCTTTTAAGACGTGACTTAAAAGCCATACCATAGAATACCATACTCACCAATTGCGTACACAAGACGTCTGACGTTGGATGTCGCCATGTAACGATATCGTAAAACGTCAGCAGCAACGCCTCCTAATGGACCAACGATGGCTTTCAATAGAAATGGTAACGACGCCACAAAACCCATCTAAATAACAAACGTCAGTAGAATTAATGATGAATATCCCCAGAGCACTTCAATCAATCAATCTATCTTCATTTAATCTGAGAAATCCGATAAGCTTACAAAGCTTTTTTGCACGGAGCAGATATTTATGGTGAAGAAGATAGATTCTGAGATTAACTACTGAAATAAACGTATCAATAACTGCTTTTCCTCACCATCTGTACATTGAAATGCATGATGTCCATTAGAAAGAGCGGCAGGCAAATGAGAATGGTGTAGAGACCCCAATCGTTGGCCACGTTGCCTACTATGATGCCCCACACTGGCCCAGAGGAGAAGATCTTTCTCCAAGGCACAGGAAGGTCCTGGCAGTTCAAAAAGAAATCAAATGTAACGCATTATACACTGAAATAATGGATAATAATCTATAATTAAATCAGATCAAATGAATCAAATCACTTCCAGAAACAAATCCTGATTTCAAAAAAATTGTATTAGATATTCTTACCATTATGTTCAACAAATAAATTTACTTCTTATCGTAATAGTAAGTTAAAAAGTTCGGGTGTTTTCTTGAAAATGTTGATCCACCGATTTCAAATAATCTATTTTCATATCTGATGAAAGAGTACTTGTCCGCACTGCAAGCCACAAAACACAGCGCAAACTCCACGAAGACTGCTAAAGTAGTTGTTTTTAAGATTCAAATTATATTTTGAGAAAGACATAGACGCTTAAAAGAAGAAGATATTCGTATACTTTTTACTGCTAAATCTTGTTCCTGTCCTCTGGAAAATATCCCTAAAGTATAGTACTAAAGTGCTTGATCGCATTGCAAGCCACGACATGCTAAGTTCAAGCAGGTTTGACGGCTTAAGTATCACTAGTCGCTGTTTATCCTTGCAAGAAAATATGGATTCTCACCTATAGCATATATTATCCGAATGTTTAACCAAAAGGTGAAAATTGTTTAACAATGTAAATAATATAGCTTTAAGTACAACATGCTGCTATGACGAATACGACTTACGACTTTCTCTTGAATGTTATTCTCGATGTAAACTCTTTCTGACTTTGAAATCGTCGGATGCGTTGCTGGTAGTTCATGAACGACAATCACCCAGGCAACGAACCAAACAATTCCAGCAGCCCCTGTCAGAGAACAAAGAAGAGAGCTAGAGCCATTGCAGGGGCAGTTTTACTCAAAGAAACCCCCACCAACCGCATAGACCCACGGGTTACCATAGTAACCGTGAGTCAAAAATGAAAACGGCGCGTACGAAACCATACCGAAGCAATAGAACACAGAGGCCCAGCCTCCATCGAATCCATATTTGGTCAAGAGCCCCGTCAATGGCATGGTAACTATTGTGCCAACGTTCATGCCTGCAAACCAAGTGGACAGCAGCACGGTTAATTCCTTAAGATGAGTTAATTACTAAGGACGCATGATCACGCATCAAAGATTATCTCATTCCAAGAAATGTCCCTACATGACGAATTGACGACAATGCAAGCGTAAACCTCGCACGGATGTGTTTATCATACCGGCATGTGACAACGCGGCTAAGGTTGTTCTTTCGCGGAGAGGTGCCCATTGGCTCCAGATTTGATAATTACAGGGGAGCATCACACCCTGAACACAAATAAAAAAAGTATATGAGATCATTTACATCCAAAATTTGACTAACAAAATTTATATTGAAGTATGATTAGTATAAAAAATAAGAAAGTCAGTATTGCCCGTGAAAAAGCTTCCCATAACGAAGAGAGATTTGCGAAAAAAATGATGATGATGAACATGTTACGTAAGTCACTACGGAATATTGATTATCAAATGCCACATAACCAAAGCAAATAATTGTTATTTGTAGTTACCAGGGTCAATCCTTCTAGGATCCTTAGCGCGACTAATGCCCATGCGCTCATCCTCACAGCTGGGGGCGTGAGAATCGTAAAAATGGAAGCTAATAGAACCCCGATGCCAAAGATGCGAGTCGCTCCAAATTTCATAGCCATGTATCCTCCTGGAATTTGTAAGACCATGTAGCCATAATAGAACGACCCTAGAACGATGCCTGTAAAAAAGAAATAAACAAACAATCCGTCAAAGGAAAGACGGTTTAAGATCACGCAATCATGTGTGGCTACTGTCAACCGTCAGCTAACCTTAATCTTAAATATAGAGAAGATGGTTTAGATAGTTTCTTACTTTCTAGAAGCAGTATACAACATATATCATGAAGAACTAAACTCTTGCAAAACTACCCACATCGCACCTTGCATCTTTGAGTTCCAGTCGAATTCTGCAGGCTAAAATAGAAATAGAAATAGCAAGGTTCAGAGCAAATTTTTATAGAAGGAAGGAAGCGACATCATTGATGCAATAAATGTAGTCTTCTGTCTGACAAAATTGATCGTTTCAAGTTGCATAAACAGATTTCTAAGATCTTTAGCTGAAATCTCATCGACAAATCAATCATGTTAGCTATTTCAGTTACAGTCTCATTGATCCAATAAAAAGTGTAAATTTTGCCCTTGCTATTCAATGCTAGCTTCGTCCTTCAAACTATGTCCCCTTTTCCTCCGCCCCCTTGAAACCCTACATTTATGCCATCCTTCTCTTGCAATCTTTATACGGTATGATATGGAGGATTGGATCCCGGTCACGTGACTCCCCCGCCACGGCGATGAAAGATCAATGAGGAACTTACAACAATGGAGCTCTTTCCATTATTCACAACAGTGTGATTATTGATCATGGCTCCGATGGCAACATTGAGATTGACTCGAATGGCGTACATGTTCATGAATCCTGTGAACATCATCAGAGCTAGAATGTAACGCTTTGGAAAGCTAAAGATCTCATCGTCGTCGTCGTCTCGTCGGGACGATCCAACCGACAAATTGCTTGGAGGTCTCTCGTAGCCATGTCTCGGCGGTGATATCGGGTTCGATGTCGGTCTGTCGGATGGTCCTTCCTCCGGTCCATATGAAACCCTTCTGGGTCGATTAGGGTCCGATTTATCATCAGGCCGTGGGTCACTTGGTCCTAGAGAGCGCACAGTATCGTGGCTACGGACAACAATTCGAGGGCGACGCTGTTTCTCCGACATAATCGGTCTTAAATACTGAAACGACAATCCATTCCCAGACAGGATAGAAATCCAATTTTCCAATTCCCTTTTCACATACTTCACGAAGTTGAAGGCAGTTGAAACTAGTCGATCGTGTAAATCTCTATTTTGAAACCGGAAAAATAAGTAGTTGTCGTCGTATGTCGATCGATTTTGACCTCTTGAGATTGCGTTTGATTTAGCTCATTAATTATGCATGACTCCCTGTGGTCCCGTTGCTGTACCACCATGGCCCTCCAGGTCAATTCAGAAATCACGAACGCGAAGGACGCTGAGACCTACATTGTATGACTGGACTGCACAGAAAGTATTTAACTGTACGTACTAAGAAGAAGGCAATGTTTCCAAGCTCACTGTAAAGCAGAAGATGGAATTTAGCACTTCTTTTTTGGTTAAGAGCATTTTATGTCGTTCAGGAAACAAATTAAACGGAACAAAATTTGAATTTAAATTGTTTACAATTCCTTGGAAATTACGTATAATTTGTTTGCGTTGAAAGCCTCAATTTGGAGCAAGTTTTCAATGATGAACAATGTTAACTAGTCTCTTTTCATTTTACCACATAAACTGTTTGATTAGAAATTGATTTTCTTTCTACTTGTCGAATTAACTAGCGATGTTGATTTAAGTTGTCTTAAAATGGTATATTGGCTTATGTCAGTGTCCATCAATAACAGTATTTTACAACAAATTTATTCATCAAGCAGATCATTTTATGAAATTAACACAAAAGAGTAACAAAAGAGCATTACACATAAAGTACATTACAGGCATGCACTTCTCTTTCACACGATTAGTAGCCTCGTTCGTCCATCATCGTATTTATGACTTTTGAAGTTACATTGGTGAAATGTTCAGATTTTATAGCAATAAGTTGAATTAAAAGAGCTCAAACTAAGTATACCAAATTATCACATGGAATTATATTCCTCAACGGAATGGGAGGATTTCATTGAAACATGCTCGTATCTTTCATCGTACTGTATTTTAAGCTGCCATTTCTCGAACACACACTCTTTTTAAAAGGTCACCTTGAAACCGAGTTATGTTGTCTGCACGTTTGACGAAGTTTGACGAAATTATCACTGTGATATGGGCACCTTTAATTTTCTGACGTTGCCTTTGGAGACCATTGCACTTAAATGGTTCTACAGGATCGATTTCAGTCTCTTGGGAACTGGAGCCTTGAATCATCAGCATGGGAATTGAAAGGAGGCTTGCCCAAATGTATCAGTTTTGCATTTTCATTTAAATATCACTATTCTTTCCTCTTTGATCAAGGAGGAAAGGGTTTAGATATCAGTCCAGTAGCTGATGCGAAATATTGTACAAACCAGAACAACGGAACTTTTAAAAACCATTTTGACAACAGCCTGCGAATGCTTGTGTGTTTGTTCGTATGTATTGTTTTGTCTTCTGCAATGCTAATTCTACCAATCGGTATTATACGTCATTCCTTGTCTGCGCATGCGCTGATGTAACTCGCATATCCACTTGCGTCTTGAATCATTTATAGCCATAATTCACTTGATTACTTGAGCAAGAGCTTACTTAATTGTTGCCGCTTGTACATTTCACTCATCAGTTCTTATTCCTTGCCGATGGTCAATTCTCTTCCACTGCTGCTGTTATAGGATTCAGCACATTTCAACATTTTAACAGCCTGCTAGGTGCCAGTCAGAGGATTCCTGTGTCTCCTTCGTTTCACCTTCCTCTCCATACTCCACATCTTTGAATCCACAGCAAGCTAGGCACTTTATTCGTCAATTTATTCTTTATTACACCAACATGAAATTCAGGAAATTGCTACAGTTTTGAGACAAAACATTTATTCCTAAGACGACTTACATTTGATACGATACCATACACAATTCTATAAGTTCGTGTTCCTCGTAGCTCACAGAATAGAGATTAGATTGTTTCAACGTCATGGGCGTCCTCGTTAGACGATATTATATTCAACCCTAAATACGCGTTACAGCTTTTATTCACGAATGGCGCGTTAGATTTCAGCTCCAGCAAATTACTTTATTAATTATTCTACTGCAATGCTATCATATATAGATTACCAGTACTAAACGATCCAAGTGATGCATTGGTTTAAGCTGAAGACTGCTAAGTTTCCAAAGTTACTGTTCTGCTTCGATGTCCACGCTTCAATGTTAACATATGACGCTAATGCATTCCAGTCATCAGAGCGCAAGGGTTGGCCCTTGGTGCTAATTTGCGCTTCGGTTGTCAATCCGCTGAGGGTTTAGCAGGATCAGATGAACTTGTTCCATCGTCGACTGGATCTGTTTTCTTTGGTGATTTTCTGACGTCACCAGCATCGGCATAGGGCACGTCATCATCCGGTTGCTTCTCGAAGCTGTCAGCCCAAAGCTGCTTGTCCCCAGAGACAGTGAGAAAGAAGAAGATGACACCGATTCCGTAGATGATGGCCGTGATCCAAAACACCAGTTGCCACTCGGCAGCCGTCTGAAATCAAAACAACAAATAGTATACAATGCAATAGCACAGATATCGAAGAAAGATGGAAAACACCATCCACGTCCCCTAAACCCCCTTGCCCCTGGAACATTACTACCTGTCCCCAGGCTGTCGCTTATAAGTCACAGCTGTACAGTATATGTAAGTTCTGTTACACAATGACATTAGCTACGATTGGTCATGCTGTCTCTGACAATTGCCCAATCATGCATTGACCCATCCAAAAGCATAAATGCTGATATGTGTTCTCTTTACTACCAATACTCTTTACTACGATTGGCAGGCAAAATATTTATTCTTGGCTGTCATAAAAGTTTCAACTCAAATAAGCCCGATTGTATCCCGAAATGCACTAGGCCCGCCCTTAATGGACTCCCGACGGAGCAGATTTTCATGATGGCTATCGTTCCAATGTGGAAAATTCGTTTTATGTACGTCAAAGATTACGCCAGAGTGCTGGATCAAAGCCACGATAAAACAGTATAACTTTAACAGTATTTAGTACCAAATTTTCGATATTTCCGATGCTTGCGCCACGCCAAGCACCAAATCGGAACCAGCTCAACTCCGAAGATCTTAGGCGTAACACACGAGCTTTGCCGACTGGGCTGGCCCTTTACTTTTAGTTTCTGTAACATTGTTACGTTATTACGCCCGTAGCTCTAGCTGATTATTCTAAATCAGAACTCTACTAGGATTGTTGTTGCATTCTTACGTTTTTGGTTGTTATAAACCCAACGATCTGAGGACTAATGAATCCTGGCATGGATCCAAATACGTTGCTGATGCCGATGATGATGCCAGCGTATTTGGGTGCAATATCAAGGATGTTGACGGCATAGCCGGTGGCATTCAATCCAGTAATGCCAACACCACAGCAAAGCAAGGCAATGGCCACACCCTTGTTAGTAGCGTAACCAACGGCAACGATGAAGATACTGGCGGTTGTGCAACCTAAGAGAAGTGATAAGTAGGATGAAAAACATACAACGTATCAGGGATTATAGAAAGTAAAATGCATAAAATTAATACCAAAAATCGTCGTACTCTTCTCTACAATAATCAAATTTTTAGAAATATCCATGATCTTGAAGACATATTCTGTACTAAAACTTTATTTCTTAGTTATAGAAAGTTTATTAGAAAGTAAGTTCATTGGAAGTTTGCTAACTCTCCAGCAGGCAATGTTGCGCTGTTTAATTATAAAAGCACGAAGCGCCATCAAAGGAATCTCATTCACACGCTGTTCTAACAACGTTTAGGAAAGAGCTGATATTATACTCTCAAAGAAAAAATGTTGCCATGGATCAGAAAAGTATTTATTAACCCCCCCCCGAAAACCCCTAAAAAAGAAACCCTTTTCGCGCTTAGAATGCAGAAATTCTTAAATTCCATGGCTCTATTAAAATGTGTTTAATATCGCCTTTTAATTCAAAATTCCGATTGATAATAGTACGGTCGGAGAATGGTCGAAATGCAGTGTACAAGGAAACAAATGGTCATATAGAAGGTTTTTGCAGCATCCAGAGTATAATTTAATGCTCTACACCATATCCACAATCCACTAAAATCCTTTTTGGGAAAACGATACAATGCTATTCTGAAGATAGCATGAATTTTAGGCGTTTGCATGAATTAGCATAATTAGCATACAGTACATGATACTTACCGACCGTAAAGATCATTCTTCGCACGTTTTTGACTGATATATTATTTGATATCAACATATCAGCGATCACTCCCCCCGTTGGACCAACAATGGCTTTGATCAGATACGGAAGGGATACAAGGAAACCCGTCTGAAAATCAAATATACAAATTAATAGAACGCAAATCGTAGATCCTTCTAATAGCAATATGATTAGATAATAATTCTTTTTTGTGGTGAGTTTCATAATCGTTATTTTAATTGAATATCCGGGAAAATAATCTGCAATTAATAAACGAAAATTAATACTTAATATGATAAAACGTGTCTGGAATTATCTACAAATTACTCAATACAGTTATCTGAATGTGAACCTAAAAATTTACCTAATTAATTACTAATTAATTAATTAGTAATCAATTAGATAACTAATTAGTAATTGTCATAAGTGGCCGATGAATGCAGGACATTTTAAAAAGTATTGCAGTAAAGGACATCTGTCCCTTAGTTATTGGGCGCACTCCGATTGATGTTGTGCTGTCAATCATTCTTACCGTTGCAATATCGAATCCAAGAACTTTCTGGAAAAATCGTGGGATGCAAATGAGGATTGTGTACAAGCCCCAGTCGGCTGTGAAGTTGGCCACGATGGTCGCCCAGACAGGAAGTGATAGAAAGATAGCCTTCCATGGAACACTTCGAGGCTAGCAACAACAACAACAACAAAAGTAGTCATTGCTATATCAAAGATTAGCTGAGCTATATAAAACGTGGGATGGCGAGTTGGGACGTCTAATGAAGTGCATTACAGAATCCAGAATAGCAAATGGGGATTATTCAAATAATGAGATAATAATGCAATAGGGTCATTATCGCTTTTGTTGATGACATATTAGCTCATGTACTGTATACAGAGAAATCTGTTTATAATGGTCAACTATGGAGCCTAAGGAGAATGATCTTTATAGACATGTGGCCTTTCTATCCATGTTGAGTTCTATAGACAGTGTCATTTTGAGGTTATGGAGAGTGACCTTTGAGGTTATGAAGAGTGGCCTTTATACACAGGTGGTTGCTCAATAGAGGTGATCGATAATACAGATTTGATTGCTGCACAACGTTTTACATCTACGAGCCAACACTGATGGTTTTTTAAGGTAGCATTTGCTCTTCTTTCTTTCTCTTACCTTTTCCTCTTTGACATCAGCGATGCTCTGTTCGATGTATTCTCTTTCGTTGGAGGAGATGGTAGGATGTTGAGTTGGCGTCGGATGGATTGCAAGACACCAGACGAAGAACCACAGCAGACCAACGGCGCCTGTTCACAAACGCAATATGAAATCGCCAGGGTGTTGTTAATTGAGTAAGACCGTGTATGCAGAATGTATTTATCTGATTACGAACTACTGCTATCGGTCTTGCGCAGCTACAGTTCATTTCAAAAAATGTGTTTTCGCCAGAGAAGCCATATTGCTATAGCCGCGTTCTTTGCAAAGTCTTGAAGAGATACACAGCTAGTGTCACTGTATTTGCCAAGCAGTTATGCTATGATTTAATTTACTTTTGTACATAAGTGATGTGTCGCAAATGTTGAAGCTTCATGAATATAGCCAATGTGGCGGATTTACACGAGTTTAACCGTCTTGCATCTTTCGCATTGATTCGCATGTAAGCGGAGTGCATTGGAGTGATAATAAACACTTACTGTTTTCTACTCACCGAAGACATAAAAGACAGAAGCCCAACCTCCGTCAAAGCCATATTTGGTCAGCAGACCAGTAAGAGGCATGGTCAAGATGGTCCCGACAGGACAGCCTATGGGAGACAAACGCATTCTAAAATTGCCAGAGAGACAGTTTATCCTAAACAATGGAGGTGCCCACAACAGTTCTATTTGACTGACCTGCAGCCGTAATGGAAAATAGCCTTGACCTCTCCAGAGGAGGTGCCCATTTGCCCCAGATGGCGTGGTTACATGGAAAAAGGACTCCCTGGAGAAACAATCAAAGACTGATTTAGATTGAAGCGTTCACACTGACTGATCAATGACATCGGAGAGCTTCATGAGCAACAGCGCTTCTCACCAACACGATTCCCTCCAGAACCCTCAGAAGGATCAACGTGTAGACGCTCGTACGAGCTGCGAGTGGAGTGAGAAGAGTTAGTATCGACGCAAAGAAAAGGGCCAAGCCAAAGATCTTTGTTCCTCCAAATTTCAACGCGAGCCATCCGCCAGGAATCTGTAGGACGATGTAACCGTAGTAGAACGACCCAAGGACAGCGCCTGCGTGGCATAGAACAGAGCAACGCGTATGAAAGCATCGCGTCAGGGGGCAGGATCAATAATATCAACAATACAATAGCAACAATACAATACCAAGAGCTACATTTGTTGCTACGGTGACAGAAATATACAAATGAATACTGTATTTCAAATCAATAATTATTTATATTGGATTATAAATATAATAATATTTGAGTGTCACATATATTATCCCTATTATTGTCTTAGGAGTTGTACGGTGGAAACTCCGTTTCATTCTAGTTCCCTCGGAACTAAAAGTTGGTATGTATCTGTTATAAGATTTGATTACGATGCATTCCAAATAATACAATACAATACAAAATACAATAGATAGTATATAAAGATATAAATAAAATATGATGTATGAACTATAAAGACCAGTAGAGAGTCGTGCAGCGTGAAGCTAGCACCTGCCTACACTGTAACAGAAAGTGCTCGATGCACACCTGCAGAGCATTGAACATTGACTCAAGGACGAGGCAGCAGCTGTCCGATGAACTCCCTTGCGTGAAATTTGGAATAACGAAATAACCTGCCTCGTCTTTGAGTCAATAATTTATGATATATACAGTATATGTATTGTCGGCAGGCTCTCCACTGGTGTCAGAGTGCTCAATGTTTGAAACAAGCAAAGTATAAAGGCAAATAATGAAGGACTCAGACAAGAAACATTATTGTTAACTGTAACTTCAAGTTTCACGCTTTCGCGATCTTCAGACAGTGATACATAAATATATATATATTTGAATGACATTACCTTGCAATTTTGAGTCCCAACTGAATTCAGCGACCTATAGTAAAACAGAGTATATTCGGGTGTTAATTGACGATCAAGCATCATTCATTTTGATAAATTTTGGATGGATGTATTGTTCGCCGTTCAAAAAAGTGCGAAGTTCTTCTGAAAGGCGTAACGCAATACTTGCACGTGTATAACATGCTCCAAAATGAGATGTTTGTGCCTATATGGGTGTTTACAAGTAACACCAGTGCATCAATATAGGCAAACAAAAGTAATTATCATATTGCGTTGGAGAGATCAACTATAAGGAGAGGGCTTTCTGATCTTGCCTATGTGGTCTCAGGGGCCTTATTCATGGACCGCGATTAAAGTGTAATCCAGGTCAGGACTAATCTCAACTTCCATATACAGATTTTAGAAATTTAGTCAAGACTCAATGTTTAGTCCCGGTCCAGGAATAAGGCCAGAGGTGTTCGAAGTTACCCTACTCAAATAATGATGATGATGATGATGATGATGATGATGATGATGATGATGATGATGATGTTGAATTTGAAATTGATCATGATGATGATGATCATTACTGATGTTGAATTTGAAATTGATGATATCGTTCGTGTCATACAACGCCTTCCATCAAAGTTATCTACTGCTCCTGACGGACTACCTTCTTATTTCATCAAAGCTATTGGTCGCTCCATATCTACACCTCTATCCTACATGTTTAAATTGTCCTTTATGTCTAGTACTCTACCGGACTTGTGGAAAACTGCCA
>OFHS01000561.1:0-39766 GCA_900245855.1 Calvadosia cruxmelitensis
CAGCGCTTCAAAATAGCAACCGTGCATTCCTCAACTGGACGAGACAATGAAGCACCGGGGACATCGCGTTCAGATAATTTGCTGCGTCCCCAAAAACAGTCCCACAATGCCGTGTCGTCCCCAGGCCCCGCGCGTCCTGAAAATGGCTAATGCAAAATGCATGAGATTTGGAAATGTTGATTAAAAATGAATTACTGTAGAATTTCAAAAATCGTCTATGGCTCTCAAGTCTCAAGTCATCGTTCATTAGATGTTTTGGAGTTAAAATGAAAGTTGCTTCTTGTGGGGGTTTGTAGCTTTACGTTACGATGCACCCCTATCGATAATCGTTCATAACATGATGATCATTTCGAAGACAATTGATAGTAGACTTATCAATGACAGAGGACGATGTTGCCATGTTGGTCAGGGCTAGCTGCACTTCGTATCTTGGATATTGGAAGAACAATTTCTAGCTTGAAAACATCGGGAAATGTGCAAGTGGCAAGAAAAGGGTTGACTAACGCAGTGAGACTGTATGCTGCAGGCAGTGAAGACTTCAGAACAAATCCATTTATATCATCCATTCTTGTATCTCCTGAAGAGGGAAGATGCTTAACAGTTGTAAGGATATCAATGTTAGTAGCTGATGCAGGGTTGATAGCACACGAAGAGGAAGGAATTGTTAAGCTAGAACATTTTGTCTATTTTTGCATAATTTCTGTGACATTTAATGACATTTTACGAGGCGTACTTTGATATATTGAGGACATGATATCTTGCATGAGCATCGCTGATGATGTATTGAAATCACAGGCTTCTATTACGTCATCAAATTGTGACCAATCACTGTTGAGTAAGTCAAAGCAGCACCTTTCTGCATCAAATGCTGGAATGTTCCTATTCTTCATTTACATTCACAGGTTTCATATCCGCAACATCAGTGTCTAGAAGCAAGCAAAGATGATCAGATTAACGCGCAACTTCAGCATACAAACCGACAGACACTCGCGTATTATAGGATTGTCGATTTTATAGGTATGTTCGTTGGCTTTGGTGCTTGGTAGGTGAAAAAGCGATTGCGTGCATTGTAAAAGGGACTTATAGGGAGTATTTCAGAAGTCACCACGTAGGGTCAATGGTGCAAACTCCATGTGTTGATTTATTGACATGTGAATGCAATCCAAGTTGAAAAGATGAAGACATCAAAGGATGTTGCGAAGGCGTTGCAAAGAAACTAAACTAGCCTAAACTACGTTGAGTATCAATTATCGGCTATTAGTTTGTCATTATAATCTTTCTAGCAATTTTCCTCCAGTAGTTTCATTCCTCGAAGTTGTCTTTGAACTGCGCTGGAGAAACACGATATTGACGTAGCTCTTACTTCATCTGGGAGATAGTTCCACATCCGGTTTCCAACTGCTAGGAACGACTTACGGGTAGTAAGATTTTAGAGAGTTTATGGGGCCACGCGCCCAACCAGTCAGAAATGACCTCATTCAAATCAAGGGGTCCAGACCATACTCTTTAAAATCTTGCTACTCAAATGGATTGTTTAACTTTCAAGTTGTGCTTTTTATGGTTAATTTAGTACTTTCTAATATTGTGCTTGGTGATTGTGAATATAAAAAGATCGCTGATCAGTGCTGTTGTTTGCTATCGTTTGATGCACAATACGCAATACTCAGGTCTCTTATGACCACTTAGGCTGATCAATAGGTGGAAACTCAACGAAAACGAGGTCTGTTGCATGCTGCGCTTTTTGCATGGTACACGTGACGAGACACAAAAGAGAGAAGAATTACTAACTTTCGTCTGTGAATGGTCGGAATGTATAGTTCATTCGTGCATATGATGTTGTAGCTTGTAATATTATATAGTACGATATTACACCCACCTCTAGTAAATAAGTACGATCAAGATAGATATAGCGTACAATCTTCAATGTCCCGAGCAAGCTGCTGCGCCTCCTGTTCTTGAATGCGATAGCAATCATAGCAGAGGCCTATGAGTTGTAATTTTGGTTGATTTTGACAGCTGCTTACTTTTGCGTACGTGAATAATTGCTGTGCTGATTGATGTGGTTGAAACACACGTATTGAGTTGTTACACTCGCTTAAAGCCACGTCGATATCTGCGTCATTGCCTGGTTTGATTTTTGAGCTCAGGGCCACACGTTTGTGGCATTCCAAATGACAGTGACAGCTTTTATAGAGCAAGAATTTCCCATTACTTCAATCAAGCCGTACTTTTCGAGAATGGCATAATAAGTTGCCATTTAATGTTTCATGACACTGATTGATCTTATTTTGTTCGACTATCTATAAATGCCATTATGGCAAAATAGGATAAATTGTAATTATTGCATTATCTTGATTGTACTGGATTGTACTTATCTACTGGAGCTACCCACGGGAAATATGATTGAAAACCAAAACTAGAGGAACGTGAGATCAAGACATGGCTCTAATAATCATTCAAGGCATTGTTTGTCTGTAGTAAGGGTTGCCTTGACACCCATTCAGAACCGTACAGTTGCCAAATGTCATTTCAGAAGCTTTGATCACTTTGGCCTTCGTGAATGATGTGCTTGTGAGCCTGAATCAATCTGGCTCGGATGAAAAATGCTTTGACAGCTGCAAGGCATTTCAATTGACAGGTCAGTGACCTCATCTTCTTTGTCGGCGTCACAATCTGTCACCAGGTTGTCATGGTGATTACATGCGAGAGTAGCACACGTGTTCCATGAGATCTGAGCCCTACACCCGGTCAGCCGCTCCACGACGTCATCACCTGGAAAACGACGTGTATATGGACATACAGTATTGAACATTGGTCTGTCTTTCTTTGGTGTTACTGAGCCGCGTCTGACCATGATTTGTGGCGTAGTTTATGTAGCAAGTAAGACCCCTTCACGTAGAAGACCGTCTACTGTATTCTAAACTAAAACACACGTGGTCAAGTCCCGCCTAATTGGATACTATCATCTCAGCAGGCTAACAACACTTTAAGACTAAACGCCGGCTTACGAATTACAATAATAATAATGATTTGCTTGTTTTCTAAGTTGATTTCTGAGATTTGTCCTTTAAGAAAAATTGTGTGTAATTCTCCAAAGGCAATCGCCACTTACAAAGCAAAAATTGCGTGCCACTCAGCTGTGGATTCAGGTTGTCCTTGTTCCTGCTCTGTTTACGTCATGTTGGTAGAGAACAATGACAAGGGCACACATGGAACAGAGACGTTCAATCATGCGCTTAGCAAGGTGTCAAAGTGGATAAGCTGAGCGACTACAAAAGGTCTGGCTTGTAGCTTTCCCCTGAGACAGCAGAACACCGGCAAGTGACGAAGAAAGTCGTGAAGGAATTTTGCGAGCTGATTTCTACGTTGGTCATGGCTCAAGAACAGAAGATGATCGCCGTGTTGGTAAGAATGTCGTTTGTATTTACTATATTTTGGCATGACTTGGATAATTTTGCTAGCGCCGATAGATTGCCTTCATCGATTTTTGCGGCCCATATCTGTCGCATGAAGTGAAACTCCTATTGGATTGGTCATCTAGACAGTATTCTGCTGCAGCTCAAACCACAAATGCAGGCTTATCCGTGTGTAATGATGATTCACATATTTGTGTTTGTGTTGTATCTCGATTGCGAATTCTGCACAGAGTTCTCGAATTCCTCGCGTATTGTACAAAAATACACTCGAAACAAAGTCGCCAATTCATGTTTGCTGTTATTGTGCAGCACGCAAGACTTCGCTCGGGCGGTTTGATCACATGAAAGATAAGATTTGAAAAAATATTTAATATACAAAATGAGCACTGGTCTATAATTAACGTTACTAGTTTGCGCAGTTTCCACTCGACATGTACAAATTGCTGTTCAGCATCAGTTTATTTGAATCATCAAAATGTAAAGCCCGCACTCTTGACATTTTAGCAGAATATTACGAATGTTGATGTGATAGTGCTTACTTGAGCTTGACAGTTATTATAATTTATTATCTAATGTTTTCATGAACTTCTCCGACAGGCAGTCATTGTGACGACTCTGGCAACTGTCGCTTGCGACTCAGATGACGACAACACAGGACAGTGCAACTTCAATCGCAGTTCGGCCGCAGGATTGTCGTCTGATTACGCTGCTGATACTTATGAAGAGGTGTCTCGCTTTCCAAAGCTGCTGCAGAAGCAACCGCGAAAGTGTATCAACGCTACACCTTGGTGGGGTAAAAAGCAGAGGTCAGCAGACACGGCCAGTTTGGCCATTCTCCTCCGCCAAGACATTGTTGGAAAACGTAAAAATGCTAGTGAACCGACTCAGACGACTAAGCGGAGACGAAAGAGGCGATCGTCAGCAAGAATAGCAAGAGAGATTGTCGAATGCTACGAGAAGAACAGCGTTACTGCCTATGGTACATACAGAATCTGCGCAGAGTGCTCCGTCATATCAACCCTTGATGTCGACAGGTCAGTGTAGTTGCAATTCCCTGCGGATATAAGGTTGTTTTGCTATTAAATGACTTTAACGATTAGTTGTACCTGCGTCTTTGAGATTGTTAAGTTTAAGGCTGTATGTTTTGGTGAGATTTAGTTAACAAGTACCGTTTTGAATGGTAAATTCACTTTAGTTTAGTTCTGAAGGGAGATTTTGAATTATGGACTGACGACGGTAACTGTTTGAGAGAATTGAACAAGCCATCGGACATAGGAAGGAGTTTTCAGTGACAGATTGGCGTGATATTTAGTTATTCACTGGCGTTGCTAAGAGAATAACATACAAGAATAGAATGTTGCGAGAGCTATTCCATCGGTATTCTCAAACAGAATGTATAGAAAGTAGTTTACTTTGCTGTGTCGCTGCCAACTTCAATAGCGCCAAAATGATTCAACTGAATTTTAACACGGCTATTACGTCAGCCTGAGAGTGAGCAAATATATTTCCAACACAGCCGTTACTCGAAAGCTGCCTGAGTACTACCAAGGGACTAATGAGTAACCGAGCGTTACAATTCAAGACAATGATAAGTACAATAGCTTCGTGCAGAGCTTTGATTCTTGCTCACCGCACGGTTTTCCCGAACCCCAATAGGCCAACACCATCTTCCTGTGTGTCAAATGGGCTCACGAAAGACACATATTATGCTTACATTACTATTCACAATCCGCTACTACATCTCAAACTTGTACCGGTGTTTTGTTGTAAATATTTAGTACTCAATCAATCAATAATCTTTATTTACAGAGGGTATATCCCAACAAATCGCAAGGATTGTCTCCTTTATGGCTCTCTTGCCACGAAGGTTCATTTGAACTCCACTCGGGATTCAGTTCCAGACTATAGCCTCTTTAGTTTCATGATCCTAAAAGACAATTGATTCAACAGTATCCGCGCTTTTTGCTTCAGTCGAGCCTGATTATTCTCTTATCAGATAATGTCCCCACTGTCCCATCTAATGTCCCCACTGCTTGGTTGTCATTTGCAATACTGGTTCTGCTAATCGACTTCATCTATTGTTCCAACTCGCTAAGAGACAATATCCCACAGCTGTACAAACATTCCAACAGAGGGATATTACCAAGATTCAATTTTATCTTGATTTATTGATAATTTGGTACAATTTGACAGATAGTAGAAAGCAAATGACCAAATCATTATTGAGCCACTTCAGGACACAAACGACATTCCATGCCATTTGCAGAGACCTGATACTAAGCTGAAATTGAAACGTTTGACAACTACGGTCCAAGAACAGTCCTTATCATCATTAGCATCCACAAAAAACAATATATCTAGAATTCTAGATGTATCTCAGACAAATCCATATTTTGCTTGTGTCGCCGCATGTCCTTTTGCCAGCGCAGCATTACTGAAAATCCTATATATAGTCATACCGCCGGATAGTCTGTTGCTTTTCATAGCACAGCCTACAATGTACACTTATTATGTAATCACTCTTGCCATTGTTATTTCTATTTTTAAAATGGGGACACCATGAAGTAAATTGTTTTGCCGGTTTGAGGTTACGTAAGGAAATTAGGAAGACATTACTTATAACCATATTTCGGCGTGAATGTTGGTTGGTGTACATATTAGATCATGTTTTCAATCGAGATAATTTGTTTACATTCTACGTACAAGCTCCTGTACGTACAGCAATCCGTTTTATCTTTCATTTCTCTAAACATTGTTGTTGTTTTTTCAATACTTTCAGACTTCCTCGCTATGTCAATGAAATTATTTGCGACTCAACAAATACAGATGGAGGTGGCTTCAGCGGCGAAGGAACATGCGTAGATAAGACAGTGGACATCACTGTACAGAGGACAGTCTCTGGTAAATACGAGGAAGAAACTTACGCCATGGGAACTGGATGCGAAGTGCAACTATACAAAGACAGTGTTCTAATGGATATTAATTAACGCTTTTACTGTAGAGTACTGATCGTCATCCTGAAAGGGGCTTCCTGATGCAATCTATGCTACAGCCGGGAACACAGCACACAAACTTACACCTTCATGTATAACATGCGTACTTAAAAGAATTGTTTTTATCAGGATCGCTTATGATCTGCCGTGCTAAATACACGCGTGGCTTAATGCACATGTATTAATCAGATGATTATAACACTTTTAACCTCTCTCTCTCTACGCACCCCGTCATGGAAAACTGCTCAAGACGTATAACATAATTATTGTATCTATTAATAACACTTTGAAGATTGTTAAGCTATTTCATGTAGAGTTTTTTGTTAATACTGTAATATAAGTTGTGATAATAGCTGGGATGTTTTTGGATATAGTAATGTGTCATTCTTCAGCCCTACGCATGATACATTCTACATAGTCATAGTGTTTCAAGACTGGTTGTTAATTAGGCTATTAGCATGCATGGAACATAATATGTCCGAAGCAATCATCATCATATAAAATCATCATTTATTCAGATACAGTGAAACCTGTCTATAAAGGTCACCTCTTGGACCTGAAAAAAATGGCCTTTATAGACAGGTGACCTTTCTGTCCAAGTTGATTTCTAAAGAAAGTACATTATCAAATTGGGGTTATGAAGAGTGGCCTTTGTACATAGGTGGCGCTGCTCTATAGAGGTGGCCGCTAAGAAAGGTTTGACTGTACTTGATAAGCAATACTGTTTTCAAAGGGCTCAGAAGTAATAACACGAGAGAGCATCGTGTTGTCATTGCAAGTTCAATAACATTGCTTGCTCACATGCGTACAACACATCAACTGGCAATTGCTAGAAAATAATGGTATACTGTAAAAATCCTCGCGGGTAGCCCAAAAGGCCAATGGCTTGTCTTCCATTTGGGCCCCCAACAATTAGACCACACAAGACACAACAAATATAATATCATGTGTCCGCTGGGTTATTTATTTTTGACGAGGCATTGCAAGCGTTTGTTGATGGTACAGAAATAAACACTGCACGGGTGGGCTTTTGCACGAAGTCATTTGGCGCATCCTGTGACAACCTTGTTTTGATTGACTAGCAGGATCCCTTTTTCAAATCAGGAGGTGGCAGATTAAAGGCCTTTGATGTTACTGCTATTGAAACAGATATAAAGTAGAATATTGTATCTAAACGATAACTGCCTACAAGCGAATGGCGCTCTCCGGTTGGTGATAGGCGTTTCCCAGTCATATTCCGGTTTCTAATGAATTTAATTAAATGCGTGTGTGTACATTTTATTTACCCTCGTAGCCAAAATGAGCCATTGGCTCGTTGACATTGGTACGATCAACAATAGACACAGTATGTAAATAAATTAGTACAGTACATTAAATGGTAAATTTCAAGGAAACTAAACTAAACCATGTTGAGTATTGATTAGTGGTAATTAGTAAGTCAATATAGTCTTTCTAGCAAGGTTCTTTTAGCTTCCATTTCTCGTAGCTCTCATTGAACTGTGCTGTAGAAGTATGATGTTGGCGTGGCTCTCACTTCGTCTGGGAGATAATTCGAAATCCGGGTTATACGTGCGTGTGGCAACCGCTTCATTCTACAGGTTAAAAGTAACTTTGCATGGTTTGATTCAATTAGAATTCAGAAAAAGAAAAGAGAGATGAACGCTGATTGAATTGCTATTTGAATTTCTTGTCTTCTGTGGCACCGTCGGACCCAGGGAAGGGATTGGCATTCAGAATCCTTCGTACATAACTCATTGACAAATGACAATAACCGATTGCGTTCCTGTTGTCAGAGAAACTACAGTTGATATTTTCCATTGTATTCCATTTAAAGGATATTTGCATAGTTGAAACATTGCCACTCAAATCGGCGCGAGGTTTGTTCACAATACAATTGTCGGAATTCCGCGACACCCATTTTCACCTTGCAATGCAAAGACCAATAGTGTAACTTACAAAAATGGGCTAATATTTCCTAGGTAAAGTCCTCCGATACTCAGCTCTCCCATACTCTAATACGAAGCTATCCGACAATTTTATGTTTCTCAAATAAGCGAGTTCCTACGCTAATAGCAATGCATAGTCACAATTATGGCTATCTGCTGGATGTTATCTTTCCATTCTAAAAGAGGCCTTGGCTGCCCAAAACCTTTCCTTTCGAAACTCAGACACGATTCTCTTTAGCAATCAAAGCCCTGTCATCGGTGTCGATATTGTACTTCTGCACACGCGCTGTTCCACATGGTCAGCGTTCTGTTGTTAGCTAGTTTCGCTGGATTGTAATGGAGGATTCTATTGCGTGACCAGTCTTTACGACAGATCCTGTGTTAATCTGTTCTTTGTGCTTTCGATTTGAGACAGAAGTTATATTCTGCTACTGTTCTACTTTAGAAGCTCTGTCTTTTTAATATGACTACGAGTTATCTGCAGAAGCATCAACAGATAAGTCAATTAGCTTGCTCAACAGAGTGGCTGGAGGAACCCAGATGTAATAATTATGAATTTATTACACTTAAATATGTGGAGGCATAGGTAAACAGATTTATGTTTCTCTGTGTCAAATGCTGTTCCTGCGCCTACTTAACAGAACTGCAAAGGAAAACAGAGAAAAGGAATACTTTTTGAGCTGTATCTATATTATAGCTGGTTGCTAATGTTGACACTATTATGCGCATGGGGACTAATATTATTTATCTATATATGATATACTGAGTTATTGACAGTCAATCGTGTTCCTAGGCTTCTTTGCAATGGCAATACTGTCAACAATATGGCGTTCTTAGCTCCCCTATTCCCCCATTGCTCGTTAAAGATCGTGCTTCATTCCAGGAGAATCTCGTATCCTGGATTTTCAAACGCAGTAGAAGACGTTATATTGTAGATGAGGTAGGATCTTAGAAAACAGGTGTCACTGAAATGATCACGAAGAGTGTCTTCGTTTGTACGAAATGCAGCTGTATTCACATAAGGCCTTGTGGGGTCTACTAAATAGGAAGACATTCGACGAGCAGAAAATACTCACACAATTGCAGTTATTATGAATATCAAATCAATGACCATATTTCTTAAGATGTGTTTAATTACATGCTATATCTATAAATATCTGAATATCACCAATAAGAAGACTTCATCTTACTGTACATCTGTACATTATGACGTCATTCTACTCGAGCTCAACTGATGTGTTCCGACAAATGACATCTCCAATTTAAGGACATCTTCACTGTCAATTACCATATTCAATTTTTGCTTACCATAGAGGTTGCTTGTTAATTACCGTATATATGTATTCTGAAATAAAATCGACCCTAGTATGAATTGAGGTAATTTAAGCTTCAAAAGCACCTTCAACCTTGGAACAAGCCATGGGTGATTTGAAGCATGAAATACAATTGTTATGTACACACAATGTTATTCGTATTGGCTATAGGATGTTATCTGTCATTATTAGGGTGAATTTGTATTGAGATTGATAAGAACACTGCCTTGATACATGCGGAACTCGCAGCCCGTTCCCAGGGAAGCGCTTTCTTCTGCAAAAGTGCCGTTGTCATGCCTCTTTTGCACTGTGATGTCCATTCCTTTCTGTATGCACAAGCCCTCACCAGACAGAGCAGAAACATCGACTGAAGGGTCGCAAATCATTTCATTCAAATATCGTGGAATCCTACAATGGATTGCAATAAAATTACATGAAATGTGTGTAAAAGATTGAAACTCAGAAATTTCAACATAGTTTTACACAAATTTGAGGTACAACTGACAATTAGTATGTTTCCTCTCATTATTTACATATCTCATATTATTAAAATGATACGGTGTATATCTGATACAGCTGGCATAAAATTTAGGAATATTTCCTTCAAAGCTATGTTGCCAAGCGCAGACCCATTGCAATTTGGGATTCAAGTGTTTTGAGCACGTGATTTTGAGCTGAAATCGACAATTTTGACAGCGAAGAACAATCCTTGAATTGCCCATCAATCCCCATCATAGAAAAGAGTATGGATGAGTGCACATATAGCAAAACAATTTAGTGTCGTTTTCACTCTTGGCAAAGGTCAACTCCCTTGTTCACCGAGATGTAATGGGACTGCGCTTGGCGGATTCCCAAAGATATCTAAACTGCGAGAAACTAACTTGATTAATTATTATGCATTGAAGTTGAGCCTTGTCATATAAATTTAACACAAAAATCTCAGACAAACGTCGACAAAGCTATCAGGGCTAGCTCTTACTATACAAATCGAATCGAATATATAATTTAGTTATAAATAATTTACAGAATTACGGATTCTTTAACTTTCCCTTCGAATCCACCTTATCAGTAACTAGTTTTAGAAAATGCGTAGCTAAGTGTAACGTTATATTTCACATTATTTGTTTGTGTTTAGACTGGAGACATGAAATATTCCATGAAGAAAACGGAGTATTTCTTCCTTGCAATGTTCCCCGCCATTTACTCTCATCATAGCAGTTAGGTCACCCAGAAGAACATCACAAAATGAATCGCGGTAAACAAATTCGTCTTGATTGTTTTTGTCGCCGCGGTGGGTGTTTTGAATCCTTTGTTATTTTATCTTTGCGACTTGGGTTATGCTTGCAGCCTTCCTCCAGCATTTCATAAATAAACAAGATTATTTTTGCTGTTTCAGTGATCAGCCTTGTCAAAAATAAAGTCGACTGTTGCAAAATGTTACAGCAAGCTAGTGCGATTTGACGTAATGGTAATAGTTTGCACGAGTTTGTTACCGTTTTGAGGACTGCCTTTCTTTGACGTTATATTGTCAGTTCTCATGGAACATTTAATGTAGTTGAGAAAGTAGCCGAGTTGCGCTATTCGGACCGCAAGTCCCTTGCGTAGATCAATTGGATATTGCACTATGGAGTAAATGGCTATGACGCATTGCACGATGCATACGTAGTACGCGATACAAGACTGCACCAGGCAACTTTTGTCATGCTTATTGAGCAATTCGTTTTGCGCCCTTCATTTGATACTCTTTCGTTCCTGCAAATGTCATATACCCTGAAATGATTTATTCGTGCAATTAAGACTTGGAAGGTCTATTCATGGGTGTCGACTATTGGATTTAAGAATGGCACATACGATATGAAGTATCAATTTGCATTCAATCAGCTTGATAATGCTCCAAACAATCTTTGAGTTTATTAATCATGATGTAAAATGATTTGCAGTACGTTTGCGTGACAGATTAAATGAGTACTCCTTATTGCATATCACGATGCAGGTATACGGAGGACGTTAGCTTCACATTATCTTACTTGTCAGCTCCTAGATCTCTTCGTGAACTGCATTCGGCGCATATTCTGAACACACCATCTGCTGTGACGCTGTTGCGAGGATAACACGTTCCGATTTGCTGATCGATGCTTCTCGTTTGCCTGCTCACTAAACGCTTCAGCTTGCGTAATCTCCTCATTCCGGCTTTCACTTCAGCTTTGAGCTTTTTGACATAGTCCTTGGTCGTTTCCGTTCTTACTTCGTCTCCCCACCACCCGGCGCTGTTGATTTTTGCTTTGGACTTAGCTTGAAGGAGATCGGGGAACTTTTCAGCTTCTTCGAATGTTTCAGCCGCGTAGGAATGTGGCAATCCGGCCGTGGCGTTGGCAACAGATATACAATTGTCGCTAGGCAACGCTACAGCTTGTGACATTGAAATCATCAACAAGATGAAACTTGAAATCTGTACAAATATCAACAGAGAAGTCGATTAGCCTGCGCAACATATAGTGGCTGGAAGAACCCAGATGTAATAATTATGAAATATGATACTTGATTATAAAGAGGAAAAAAAATTTCGCCTATAAATTCTATAGTGGAATGGGACTGTTGAAACAAGGTCATGTACTAATGAGTTTAATTATCGACTTTAAACATTTTCCCGTTCACAAGAGTATTCAAAATATCGAGTCATTTCACTGTGAGTCAGCTACTCAAGAGTAAGTTGTTGCCTGTTAAAATTACTAGTCATGTCGACTTTCAAATATTTCTGATTATAGCCAGGTATATTCCCCATTCTTAGTCTGTCAATAATAATGCTAGGGCAACATCTCAGCAGGATTTCATTCCAATCCACTTAGCAACCTATGATACCCGTCTACTCTGCACCAGTTAGATTTCTATTGTATAATGCATTGTCAACGAATAATGACAGGTAATTTCCTGACAAACACCGCAACGGAATAAGATTGAATATTATAGCACTGCAGCCTCTTCAACCCAATAAGCGATTCTTTAGAAACATGCATCATTACTGTGATCACGAATGTGGCGTATAAAATATGTAGGAAGCATAATCAAGTCTAGCTACTGGTAGTCATATAATGTTTGTCTATAGTCATGTATCAAAAATTGTTTGATGCGGTATACATATACTATACACATACAGTCTTGTAGATCGTTTTGCGTTTGCGCATTTGCTTCAAGTCAAACAGAACAATTACAACAGAAGTTGCATCGAATAGATGAATTGAATTTGTCACCATCGGTGATAAATTTTAAATTAAGATCTAAGGTAAGAAGTACCATAATTTATTATTAATTTCTTATACTTACCAAACAAATATGAAAGTGTAAATGCTTCATGATTTAGCTCCAGTGTTGAACCTTCTCTTTTGAGCTTCGAATTGAGAATGGCGACAGGTAGAATGTTGGACGTTCCTAAGAACACAGAAATGGCGTCACGTTGAATTGATTCTTGACAATAGCGTGGATCACAATCAAACGAATTGGCTCCACTCCTTTGCTATTGGCAAACTGCTTTGCGAGCACAACGACGGGGATGTCTAGTCCAATGCAGTACCAAACGTCCCTCGTTTCTTGATGCCGCGAAACGAAGAATTGTTGCTCGAGTCTTTTCGATTGACCGGTGTATGTTAAAGCGCTAACACAAAGCATGCCCCATTTCTACAGGAAATTCCCGTCTCATTTGTTATCGACAAAAGGGGTTTAAGGTATTCCTTAAAACAGAACGATACATTTAAAAGGACGGGAAAATGTAATTGCTTGCTTAACAAGGAATGTTTGACAAAATTATTGTCTTTTAATTACTATCGATCTGAAATATTGTAGTAACTAGCCCGCATCCCTTGTTTTCAAAGTAGAGTTGTTCTGGAACTTGGTTATGGTTGGCAAAACAACAGCAAAATCGAGGCAACGCATCGGTTTTCAGCAGAAATGAACACTTCTGAAAACTTGACAGCGAAAAACAATCCTTGAAATTGACCGTCACAGACAAGAGTATCAGTTGAAATCACATCAAATGCGATTTCCTGGAGTCTTCATCGGTGGCAGAAGTCGACAGACTTGACTTGCATACGGCTGAAACGTAATGAGCAAAATCCTACTAGATTCATGCGATCAGATACTGCTCATGTACAGTTCAGTGT
The DNA here is from genome assembly GCA_900245855.1 of Calvadosia cruxmelitensis. Lineage (NCBI taxonomy): Eukaryota > Metazoa > Cnidaria > Staurozoa > Stauromedusae > Kishinouyeidae > Calvadosia > Calvadosia cruxmelitensis. Next base: position 13,823 of record OFHS01000561.1, read on the forward strand.
ACATGCAAGCTTACAGGGGACGTGGAAATGTCAAAACGTCAATTATTATATATGACGTAAAGCTACATGTACATTATACGTCAATACGAGTAGTGGAAAATACCACTAATAAATTGAAGTCCCCAGGGATTTGAGAGCAAACCACTGACATTGTCCTGTGCTGTTGAACTAATGGAATAACGGAATTGTAAAGTTTGGTCTTAGACACGTAAATTGGATAGTTTAATTTGCCTGCGGCTTTGGGTGTGACCTTGCTGAGGGTTGCTCCACGTTTCGAGGCTATAAGCGAAGCAGATCTCATTGCACAATCACCCAAGCGATGTCATTGTTGTTTCATATTTCCTAAGCCTGGAAATGGCCAAAAGAACGCACTTTTTCAAATGATCACTCTGGATCAATATTTAACGCGTGCCAGTTAAGATATTTGCCATAGACCCTTCGGCGCACCACGTCTTCGTCTGATAAAAGCTGTCCTTAGAAACGGGGTAAATAACTCTCTGGTGGGATGCAATTTCTCCGCTCGAAGCAATGTGATGTAATGCAATGATTATGTCATAGAAATTAGAAGCCTGGGATATTATTTCATATAGGAACTTATGAATTTTAATCATGGATAAATGTTATTATTGTGAAATTAAATGACAGCATAAAATTAGTCCGTTGAAGTAGTTGTGCATCAGTCACTGCTACTGGTTGGAGGCATTGAAGTGGAAGTGCTCATGCTGTAGGGTGTAAACATTGTGATTCAGCGATCACGTAGTGGATTGTAGCATTTTAATGCCCCCCTCTCCCAAACAAAGCAAATTCATTGTAGATAAAATATTCGGTAGGGTAAGGCTTAACATGGGCTACCAGCTCGAAAATTCGACTTCTCAAAATATGCTGCTGCTTGCACAATTCCAGTGCATTTCGGGAAGACCATTATTTTCTGGCATGTGACTTTGAGTTGAAATCGACCATTTTGACAGCCGAGAACAATCCTCGAAATTGACCATCATTGACAAGAATATGGCTGATTGAATTGCAAACAAAGTATTGTCCTGGCCTCTTCACCTCTGGCAGAGGTCAATTCATTTGTGTTCCAAAATGCTTTGAGATTGCGCATGGCGGATTAGAATCATAGACGACGCTTCTTCAATGTGTTCTTCATGAAAATGTTGGCTTTGTTCGCATGATTTTACTAAAAGGCAAAATAACCGGCTTAATTCTACGTTATGGCTAGCATTAGATGGTTAGCATTTTTTGCCTTTACAAATGACCAATTATCTCTATAGAATTTGATCCAATCTTGAAGCTCATATACAGTTGAATTCGGTTAAACGCATCCGCCACTTTATGTGATATCTCAGAGAACGGATGTCTTCACAAAATCAATTATATTCTTGCTGCTTCTTGGATTAATGTGAACTTTTGTCCTCTTTACGGGATGTGCAATTAAGCGAGTGCGGGTTCCTTTTAACCGGATTTGATAGTATTGGTGTGCAAGCACTGACGCACTGCGCAAAATTAAAGAATCTTTTAGAATGTCTTTTAATGTTTGAACGTAGTTTAAAAATGATAACGCAAGAATGAAGAAAACTGGCATCCAGCGTGGAAACGTTGAGCTCGCAACATTATTGTCAGAATAAGTGTATTTAATTTATATTTATATTTTAATAGCAATTTATTGGAAAAAGATTCAGAGGACAGAAAACTGATGTGCCTGTAAAGAGGAGTGCTCGATATTCAGTGAGTGTTGATGATGGGATCAATGAGACTTTTGGGAAGGGAAATGGATATACATTCGTGTTGAAACGGTGGCAGATATACATGTTGCTTGTATGACGCTAGCAGAGGCATGTACTACGTACATTGTAATGATAATCGTCATCAATAACAGATGTTGGGAAATCTCATGATCAAATAATGCAGCAATATCACTCACGCGTTTGTAATTACTTTGTAATGGAATGACTAATATTTCTGGTATATTTCATTTTCACGGTAATCTGAAAGCCAAATTCAGTAAATAATCTAGCCATTGCGTTTGTGAGATTACAATTTGACCAAGTGCAGTCTCTGACGCATTTTGGGATTCTTAAACAGAATATTCTGGGCCACAACATTCTGGGCCTACTTAAACAGATATAAAGATAGTTTTTTTCTTTTTTAACTGATTGAAGAATTTATTCATGCTTAATAAAACTTGTGAATACAGGTAAAATAATTTACAGTAACGTACAGCGTAGAATCTATTAAAATTTCCTATACACGGAAGTTAACTAAATCTAAACCTCTTAGTTACAAATTAAACACTATTCTATTTACAATTTAAAAATCTCAGTCATGCTGTCCGTAGAATGCAGAGTTCCAAAAATACTGGCGGCGTTTCCTCGCTGGATTGCCATGCTGATTCTTTGGATAAGAAAGCACCTATAGCTCGTGGTTCTGCTGTTGAGACCATTAGACGTTTTCCGAGGATAGATTGATAAAGATAGATTGTCTATTTGATTATGATAGCAGAATTCAGCTATAGGTTGAGTGAGATAGCAAACAACATAACTTATATACTGTATTTAGATGATGAAGAACATCCCATAAGCAGGTAGGCTTCTTGCCATCTTCAAAATTAACATAATTAAAATAATTATTTGCATTTTAATAGAGTAACTAGTTCAATACTATTGAATCAAATAATTTAATAAATAGTGCCTTAAATATTAAATTAATGTTTCGCATTTGTAATTGTGGGGTAGTCGCCATTTATCTGTATAAAATATTCGTCGTTTCTTTCGCTGTTGTTGTTACTAAGCATCTGTCAGATGTTATCGAAGTACAACTCCTTAGAAATAAGCCAGCTGTGTTGATTTCGGTTATTCTTTTAAATAATGTTAATCTCGCCTTATTTACACCAGGAAGTCTTTCAGAACGTATGCTTTATATAGCCTATGTGGAAACTGTTGTATGTGCTATAATTACGAGCTAGCCTCCATTCCATGTCTGTCTCGTTATGATATCTATCTTATGTAAGTGCGTAGTAATGCTGATTCAGAGGTTCTATTACAATTGTCATAACCTGATGTGTATTTGTCTGGTGTCTATGTCCTGATGTGTATTTGTAACGGTGCAATGTCGGCTCAACGAATCGTGGCTAGAAACTATCATTGCTCGTGGCAATACTAATTTGTACAGTAATATAAATTTAATCATAATTAGGTATCGATCAATCAAGGGAGATCTGTACAAAGAACTCGGCGGGAGAGCTTCAGCATGATTGTTTTGCACGATGTGTGCAAGTTGAGATCTAGTGACCAAATCAAAAATTCCTACTTGTAGCGATCTTAAAATCGATACCAAAATATTTATTCGAATGCTACAAAACACACCCATAAACTCCAAATTACTTGTTAAACTCGTACCAAAAACTGCATGTTTTCGTAAACTCTTCAAATAGAGATTCCCAAGCACGTAATTGGTTTTATTTACAAAAGCAAGCCATCACAAGCATATATATTCATATTATAATTATTAGAAACCAGTATTGCGCCTATAGGAGAGTTTCATCACTTTTATGTGTGGTTGAGAAATTAAATCAAATCATTGAATTCAGTGGATTTCAGACACTTGTTTTTTATGCTGATATGGACTTTTTGACAGCTAAGAGGTTGTGGAAGCTAACAATCACATCTTGAGTGCGTCAGTATTAGCGTGCTCATGAGAGCTCTGGGTATACTGTAAGTTGACCTGGACTAAACCCTTTGCTAGCGCTCGCACAAAAATCTTTGACTAGCCTTTAACTACGGAGAAATGTTATTTACCTATATCATATAAGCTAAAGTACTACAAAAATAAGATGTGAGCTAAGCCACATGTTGCTTATTGCATTAATTTCATTTCTAACCAGTTTATCATGAAGTATATAGCAGTTCTTTCCAATTCGCTTAATTAGTCTACCAAAGCAATTGCAGTATATCCCAAATTATAATTAACTAACTTCCAGGCGATTAAATTGCCTTAACAAATGTCTCCTTACTTCATAATAATAAAAAGTGCAGAATTATGACGTGTCTTTTTCTGGAAAGTTCGAATATAAAGAACACAACTGAAATAGTTTTGCTTTCGTCTTTTAGACCCTTCTTGCATAAATATAATTACTGTATGTCTTTGGTATCATACAATGGCTTTGATAATAAATTTGAATTATTTACAAAGTGTGCAGTGCTGCATCAGTCAATTTGGAAATCGTTCCTTTCTTCTTCTGTCAATCACTGTATCAGTTTCATCTAATTAAATGACGGCTTGGAATGTCTGAAGCCATTTTATGGCGATTTGACAATTGGCGCTAATTTAATCGATCGCATTGAGCATATTTTTGTATCAACAAAGTTCAAAATTGTCCCCATGTAGGTACAAGCGATGTCCCAATGGGCCACGGATGATGAATATCGTCCGTGACTGTAGAAGTTTCTGGAAATCCCGTATGTGACTTCGTCTCGGCAATGATATCTGTCGATGCATGTCGAATGATGAATACCGTATGTGACTGTAGAGGCTCCAATCAATCTCTTTCGTGACTTCGTCTCGGACGAATGTGCTCCTGGCAATCCTCTTTTGGACTTTGTCTCGGCAATGATAACTGCTGAAGCAAGTCCTTGATATATCCACTGCCTTGGTACCTGCATCTGAGCTTATCTCCGTGTCAAATCAAAGGCAACAGTGCACTCTGCGGATATAAATGAAATTCACAGCCAGCAGCAAAATTGTAGCTTTCATCCACAAAAACTCCGTTGACTTCCTTCTGTATGTTGATACTAATGGTCCTTTGGACGCACGGTCCCTCACCAGACAATGACTCAGTGTATTGAGTATCACATTTGATCTCGTTCAGATAACGAGGCTTCCTAGAAATAGCAACAAATAATTGTGTCATCAACATACTGGTTTATTTGCAAGAGAGCATCATCACATTACTTGAAATCAGATCATTCTTTCATCATTTATTTGAAAACTTATTTAAAAAGGTACATCAACAGAATCCAGGTCAAACGTTACTTCGGGCTACAAAGTACAAGGTCATCGCTTTACGTTGAGTAGCCTAATGGTTACATAAAACGGTTGGAGCTGTTAATAGGTTAAGTATAATTATGTGTAATACTTAAAATTACAATGCAATAACTAGTCTTGGTATTTCCAATTATGAAGTTGTTCAATTTGACAACTGTTTGTTTTATCATCTGACTCTTGATTTTAGTAATCGTTTCACAATAATTTGTTAAACTTTTAGTTTAAGCAAATATCAAATATTACAATTTGAAAAAAAACTATATACATATTGAAACTAAAAACTGACTCTTGAATCAGCTATTGACGGCTTAGTATGGATCAACCTTATTCACCGTTTCTATTATCATTTAAGATTCACTGAATGGCTTTCGCTTGACAGAGAGCCTAAGTTTGAAGATCATGGGTGTGTATGTATGTGACGTTGACCTGAATCCAATAAGCTACGATAATGTTTTCATGGACCAAATGGGGTACTGACCTATCGACATCGAGGGTTGTGAGCACATGGCATTCAGCGCAAAGCCTGTGACTGTTAATGGCAGTTGATTCGCCTTGGCTGGTGCACGAAATAATATCTTCTGCTATGGCGGCACTTCTCTTCTTTCTGCTATAAGCTGATCCTACAGAGGATTGCCTGTGCCTGGCAATGGCTAGCTTCAGGCCAGTGACGCAATATTTTTCGTAGGCCGAACGCTTCCCGTCTCCCCACCATGGAACTAACTTGTCCTTCATGCCGTGGAAATTGTTCAACATGCTGCTGCTTTTTGCTTCTTGGATATTGTCAGAGGCAATAGTGCGTGATAAAGTGGCACCTGATTGATATGTATTGATGCAGTTACTCCTGCTGAGGCTGCCACTGGTGCTGACGGAACCGCTACTACTGAGGCTGCCACTGGTGCTGACGGAACCGCTACTACTGTCGATGGTAGTGCCACCGCTGATAGAAATGCTGCTGCTGCTGCTGAAGGAGCTACTGCTAGCTTCTTCTTGGTTTTCTGTGCATTGGACAAACGCTATGCTCAATGCAGCGACAAAAGCCTATATAAAGGAGAAGAAATGAAACTCGATTAAAGCAAAAGTAAATATCAAGTCATTTGGAATATTTTTCTGTATGACACAATCATATTGATAAATTTATTTCATTCCATGCGGAATAGATCATTAATACATCTCAATTAGACTTAATACAAATAACAAAAGTGCAAAAATCTCATTGATTTGACCAAATCTAGTAAATAACTATNTTCAGAGCCGATTTACGCAGGTATACAATCTATTCCCTATCTGTCTTAGCGATCAACTATCTCAAGCAACCACTTGTCTGGGTTAGAAAAATTGGTACCTAAATGGCCGCTAAGGATAGGCTTGAATTTAAGAAATTCCCGTCATCTGCATTTAGTAAAATGTGACAGAGATTTTTAGCGATGACATTCGAATTTGGTTGAAGGATCTAATACGGTATCGTAGCTGTGAGAGGAAATGAAGAATCGTGCTGAGAACGATTCTGTCGTCAAGCCAGACACCCCACTGCACAGATAAATCTATGGTCTATTGAACTGCTATGGTTCTGCAAATTTAAAATACGTCGTCTCAGTATTTTGAACACATGTTGTCATGGAAACGTTCCTTCGTGGATCTGCTGAGATAATCTCTAAATACCGCTTGAAATATTTATAGGAATCGCACAACATCACTATGTCGACTGGCCTTTTTGTACTATCATGATACCATGGCTCATTCGTATCAGTGCCTCCGTTGATTCTTTGGCGTGTATGTGCACATGTGCGCTTTAAATGTACGACAATGTAAGCCAACCCTTTTGTTCTTTTGCATAAATGAAGCGAACAGGACGATGGAACGAGCGCATTCTGCAGTTTAGAATGCATTGTGCTGATGTGAAAATTGTTTTTCCAGATCATGACATCTCACGACATTGTTTTTCGGTTGAAACAGGTCATGATATTGAGTAGTTTTATTGACGGTCAAGACTATTAACTCCCCGTTTAATATCAGGGGCTTACAAACACTTTCTAGATCCATCTGTGTATGTATCGAAAGTGATATCTAACAGCCGTGATGTCATAGTCGCTAACAAATGCATTTTCGAAGTAAATAATTTGCAGTCGAAATCTGTCAGCTGTTTACAGTACATAGCAGGAGAAATTCCATTCCTGGGAGAACTTCAAAGAACAGTTGCAACTATAGATATGCTTAAATTTCCCAGTCCTTTCAGCGGGAATATCCTAAGCTTAATCGAGGAATGCGGCGCATGCCCGGTTGGCGTCATTGGCATAGAGATAATGTGTGAATTCGTAACGAAACAGGAAGGCCGATAAGTCAGAAATCAGCTCATGGTTACGACGTCTCTACGGGTATCTTGAGTTAAGTTAGTAGTTGGTGAGTGGGTATGAGCAGTACAGCATAGCAGGATCTTTAAGCATTTTTAGCACAGTATCGTGTGGTGTTTGAAGTCGTTGCGCAAGTCGTTAACTGTACGATTGACACGCCCTAATTGGGTTGCTTATAGAGTAAAAGCGAACATGCGAGAAGAGTTAAAGCAATGAGGTATCCTTATTACTGATTTAAAGATTTCAAGCACGCCACCTTTTCTGGTTTAGCAATAAAACTGTTGAAATCGTACCAAGACTGTCAAAGATTAATCTGATAAATGATGGGCCATCAATCGTTGATTTTGTGAACGTGAGAAAGTCAACGTCAGAGATATACAGTAAGCAATGGAAATTTCACACTCTGTTAATAGCTTACACTGTACCGTATTCGGCATGCGCCCGTTGACCGAAAACCCCGAAAATGATCAAAGAAAATCCAATCCGCTTGGATTGAATGTCTCTACCCACTCATCCAGTTGGAATCTATAACGTGTTAATACCTGTCCAATTTATCTCAGATGCAGTCTTCGCGCGCATTGCCAAATGGAGGGCAATTTAACACTTTAAGAGCGGGGGCGTCTGATTGAGATAGGGAGCACCTCCTATTTCAACTCTTTCTGTGCCTAATTGACTGTTGAATGCGTTCAGAATTATCGCCTAGCGGTACCACGCCTACAGGTAGCCATAACGAAAGACGAAAGTGCTTGCTTCAGTGTGGCGTCATTGAGATATTTACCATTTGCATTTCACCAAGAATTATCTGTAGTATTAATAATTGTTATTTGGCTGTATTTTGTCATTGGGACCCAGATACAACAAACAACACATAAGAAGAGTTGATTGCCGTTAAAACAGATTGCTTCATAACTCACCAGCAAGAAGGGAAGAAGAGCGTTGATCTGCGCCATACTTTGAGTTGCTTGGGACAAGTTGACCGGTGAATTGGTGGCAGTCGTGTGGCCGTGAGAACGCTCTCATTTGTCCTAAAATGCCATCCTGAGCTGCGCTAGCATTGAAAGAGAGACCCCGCCGGTTCTTTGTAATGAAATCAGCAGATCAAAGCAAGGCATTGTGTTTTAAAGGACCCGCAGTTTCGATCAAGCCTTTGTTGGGAGATGGGACTATAGCTCAATGTTAGAGAAATTCTTGAACATGAAACACATTACGGCATTGGAAGGTAGCATGGCTGATGCACTTGATATGTATTTATGATTTCCAAGGCAAGAAATGCCGCCTGCCTAAGGCTTGATGTCTAAGTGGAAGTTTATTTCACGTCGTTGGAATTTTTCAATGCAACGGATGAGCTTCTCAATCTATTGACTTCGCTAACTGAAGGCAGCATGCCGCCCTTTTACAATTGGCCTAGCTGCGCCGACGGCTTTCTAGACGCCGTTTAATGCATTTCCGGCGTCTTTGCATGATTCTTTGTACATTCTGTTTAATCCTTGCGGGATTACAGTCAAGATGGACTCCTTCTCTGCAAGACGGAATGGAAACCATCCGATTTCTATCGCATAGCTCAATTTTTGCTGTGACGTCAAAATCATTGTAAATGTGGCTCACTGGAGACAAGGAGTTATCTTTGAGACTGCGTAGACTGTCATGGTTTCAATATTGCATATGGCCTTGTGAGGACGGTTGAAGCGATATAAAAGCCTTTCATAACGAGCGCAATGTGGAAAATATACCCTCAGATCTAAAACGAGGCATCTAGTTTCACAATGAGGCTATCAGATTAGTTATTGTTGTGAAATGTCTAAAATGTTAGAAATGTAGAGTATTGTCAAAATGAGATTGTAGTAATTGGCAAGTTCAATCGCCAATAGCGAGGTTAATGCATTTAAGAACAGAATTCTTATTTGGTGTTCAACTTCAGTCGCGCAGTATCGCCACCAGATCCTGCACTTGTTTCCTTGAAGTAGTTCTCTGACCTATGAACTGCTTCTTGGAATACTTCCTTAGATCCTGTTGCTGTTGTCCGTCAACTCTACGCATGCGCAGTAAGCTTTGTGTTAGCATGTTTCAGAGCCATTGGAATGCATCATCTGGGTAATTCCATCCAACGCAATTAATTCAAAATCATGTATTAAACAAACCAGAGTCATTTCAACAAAGTGCTCTGGATGCATTTGATAGAGACCTTCTAGCCACGTGTTCACTCAAGAAAACTAATCAATTAATTCGTGGTTATTTCGCCGCAGATCAATAGAAATCGAATTTGCTCGTTTCAGCTGTGCAAAATACACGCGAGACTATATTTGATCATGGAAAGTAAAAACTGAATAGTTTCATTACAAGGTGATCAGGGTTATTTCTGCTTGTTTTGGCATATTTCGGGAAAGAAAGAAACAGAAACAAAAAGACGAGATAACATCTACAGAATGGACTTGCACGTGTGCGACCTTCACAAAGTCAACCAAAGCGCAGGATGCTCCCATCCAATCGACAGGATGTTTTGGATAACGGTAGTTATTTTAGCAACAATCGACAGGGAAACGGACTGCTTGAGAGCAGATTAGCACGTGACAATGTTATGAAAACAAACAGATAACATCAACAACAGCACAGCATGTTGAGTAATCAAGAAACCCGCCCTCTCGATCCATCTTAAAATGGCAGGAAATGCACCGAAATACTCCACGAGCCAGAGGGATAAAAGGATCAATGTCAGCAGAGAAAAATGGTAACGAGACCTGAGTCTCCTTCCAATCATAATATACGAATGTATACATCATATTAATTTCTGATAGCAAGAATCATTTAGCGGCGTTAATTAGTTCTCCTTGCGCTGTAATCCCATGACACAAGTAATGTTTATACAGTACCTGATTGACGGTGGACATTGTCCTCCACTCCCTATTATTAAGCCGAGTTTCCATTAGGCGGAATTTCCATCTACATGTTGTGTAACCCCCTATTGTGTGAGAATTTCCTTTTTCAGTGTGTTTCCAGCTGTGTTGATCGTGGCTCTACTACTTTAGCTTAGCCCCTCCCACTGCATGGATGCACTACTATTCTATAGCTGTAGGGAGCACTTTCGAAGTACAACCATTTTATAACTAACACGCACAAGCTGCGTTTTCGCGACCCCCTCCCCTCCCCGTCAATTTAGGGAAACAGTAGCTTCACAATTCATTGCACGGTAAATGGAGGCACTCGATGTCAAACCATCTTTTTCTGATTTTGAGGTATATCATATCATGTTTATAATTGGCACATCTCACGACTCACTGACAATAGATGGATAATCAGAGTGACCGAGTGGACTCCAAAGCAGTGGAGAAGAACCAGAGGATGACCGCGGACGAGGTGGCGCGATGAGTTCACCCGCCACCTAGGGCCCAAGTGGTCGCGACTGGCCCGCGATAGTGTCCGATGGAAGGCGTTTAGGGTCCTAGGGAAGGGTTCCTCCTTCGGGAGTGCAATCTTGTAATGAAACAAATAATAAATGTTTATGTAAACTATGCAAGGTTTTAAACGTTTTAATCCATACCACAATATTGAGTGGGCTATTTTATATGATAAATTGTAAATTTTAATGATTTTGTTGGTGTGCCTCTTTCGAAATGTTTGAAAGTAGATGATGATGATGATTGTATAATGTATGATAAAGTAGATAGATAGAACTTTACTAAAGACATATATGTGGCTAAATACAAAGTAAAATATTAATTAAGGTGTACTGTATAAACGTTGTCATTATACAATGAAGTCTACTACTTCTTGATGTTAAGTATTCAAATACATACGTTAATTAAAGTTAAAAACGTAGTTTTAACAACTTTTTTGAAAGGAAGCATAATTGAAACAAGACCTTCATATCGTTGTTTGGTTGAGGGCTAGCGCTTCTCTGAAAGTAAAACTACTTTTCCTTCGATCTGTTGTAACTTTGGATAATAAACATTTTCATTATTCCTGGTGTCATGAATGTAATTTCTGTTCATAAAGTAGATAATATATATATGTTCGCTCTTCTATGAGCAGGTATCAAATTTGTTGTTATTACAGAATTACTCGGAAACAGGCTGCAACTGCTAGGTTCTATATGGCAGCATTGGCATTATTTAAATGCAAAATATAATTTGTTATACAAATACACTTAATTATGTGATATATATCTCCAGCCATTGATTTACATTGTCTGCATATCCAAGACTCGTTAGGTTCATGATAACTACGGTTAGAACAAATTAGGGAGATGGAATCCATGAACAGAGAGTCTAGTGATGGTATGCCTTGGCTTGCATCCACCACAGCGATGACAATGCTGGAGCCGCCAAATATCCTTTATCAGTGAGATGAGGCTGTAGCTTTGTGGATCTGTATGTTGCTACTCGTAAGTTCCATGCGCTCGAAAGGGTAACTGTTCTTCAGATCATCAACAAAAGAGAAGCACTGAGCAATTAGTAAACAAAGGAGTTAATGGAGTACGTTTAAATATAGGTCCAAGCAATCCTTCTCAGACGCGTTTCGCAGTCAGTGTTAATTGAATGTCAATTTCGCTGTAGCGATGGCCAGTGTAGTAGTTTGAGGCTGTTTTCCATTTATAAACTTGTTTGCCTATAGAGTACCAGCTTGGCAGGTCTATGTATGTATGATAACGAAGTGGTCCAAAGCGATATCAATACGAAAGAATGGCGTGTCAACATGAACGATAAACATTCGATGCAGACTATTTTCATGAAACTTCGCTTATGAAAACGATGTGTTCGGGAATTTTCAATTAGCAAAAAAACACCGTCATCTCATGGTACGAATCTGTTGTCTAAACATCGTTACCCTGGCTACAACATTGCAAGTAAGCACCCCGGCTTGCTATTGTTCTATCGCAAAATTGCTAAAATTAAACCCAGAGGGGGGATAGCCCCATCGCATTCAATTCGCTCATAGTTCTCCCTTTGACACGAAGGCGCACTTCACAGGAGGATAATCCGCGATGGCTATTCGAATTTTGAAATTGAAGCTGGATTAAATGGGCTGCCGAATACAATTCGCCTCAAATGGCGAATTATCCTCAAACTCAGGTCGAATTTAATTGAGAATTGTATTTGATTCGCCTGCTTGACCTAGGCCTTTTCATTAACGCGCATGTACTCACCCAAATGGGAGAACTCAATCCACATAAAGAGGCCCTAAGCTGCGTAGCCACTCACTCAGACCAGCTGTTTCATATTGTAATACGAGCAAAGTTTGTAATATTGTTTTCAGGATCTCGCATTAGGTTGAGCCGCGTTGAAGAGATCAAAATCCGTCTAAAAATGTTTTACGTGTTGTCTAGATTCGCTGGCAGGCATGCCGATGTCCAGTGAGGCAATGTGGTTTCTAATCCGCTAATTGTTCTTCATAAATTGATGCAGTAAGATACTTCCTGGCATTCATCGAAGGTTTCACAAATGGTAGATAGCTTCCTTGAATAGGATTATTAACAAAGAGATGCCTAATGAAAGAGACTGGTCGGTGTAATTGAGTTAGTCATCACCGCTATGCCGACGACATCAAAACAACCGACAATTTGACCGTGCGAAAGTTGAGCGAGCGCAAGGGTGATGCGTGCAAGTGCATGCAGCCTCGTTCAAAGTCCCTATAATTTCCTGGTCAAAAATCGTGATATTAAGCGGGTACGAATAGCTGATTCTGACGGAGCTTGGTTATCAAACTGAAGTGATATTAAGCGGGTTGTGATATTAGCCGAGGTGATATTAAAGGGGTTACACTGTAATAGGAAATAAAATATATTCTTCATAGAGTTTCGGATGTGGAACGAATTGCGGAAGATGACGCAATGCATGATTATTCAAAAATGCGCAAAACCGTCATAGATTGGAATAAATTATAACGTCCGTAGTTGAAGTCTCGCAGCTTACAGTGCAGTATAAGTGCGGCGTGTTGTTTGGTCACTTCAACTTATTTTCTTGCAGTAAATAATCCTGTGATGCAGTAAAGGACAGCTCAACAACACAATAAACTAAAAATCAAGTGAATAAACGTTGAGTTTATCATGTGATATGGAGACATAATATATACAGATGTTTATACATTTATACAACGGTGAAATGGATAAATTGGAATAGATTTCATATGAAAATCCTAACATGGTGTCCCTTCCTACGACGAAATGTCGGCGATTGTTCAGTGATGAACCAAATGTCTTTCACTTTTCCAGCAGGTCCTATTGCGTGGGTGGTCGTAACTTGAAAAACCATGCAATCTCGCTGGCAGTATGAAACCTTTAAATATATGTCTTATTGTTACAACAATCGGTTCACTGATGTCATGACACCGCATCTGAATGAGGCTGTGATAATCTCGCTTCGACGCGTTTTCCTTTCGTAGAACAGAGAGAAAGTTGCGTATGAGAGCCGTGATCTTCCCTCACGATTTCGCTCTTTACTATTGGTGAAGGGACACTCTAGAGAAAAAATCAAGAAGCAACGGATCAAAATCTCTATGGACATGATCAAAAGCGAAATCAAACGAACCACAAAGAAATGGTTTAGATCTAGCTTGAAATCCGCCAAGCGCAATCGAGATGCGTTTAGGATGCTCTTGAGCTGATTCATTTTCAAATGCTCAGGACTGCTGGAGGGGAATTTGTTCAGAGCACATTCAAACGCATTNTTATTTCGGATCATCAATGTCCACACTGTTCCTGATGATCAACAAGCATCAATTTAATACAACGTGTCATTAGGCTACATTGGCCCAAATTATCGTCTTGTAGTATTCTATCATGGTCTAACAAAGCGGAGTGGGCTGTGTGATCGTAGCCTTACCTTTTTCGTGCACTTCCAGCAAAGAACAACAATTGCTAAGCACAGGAATCCAGCCAGCACAGGAATGCCAACAATGAGGAGTAGGGGAACTCCCTCCTCCATGTAAATACCATCTTGCGATTGGTCNGGAGGGGAATTTGTTCAGAGCACATTCAAACGCATTTATTTCGGATCATCAATGTCCACACTGTTCCTGATGATCAACAAGCATCAATTTAATACAACGTGTAGGCTACATTGGCCCAAATTATCGTCTTATAGTATTTTATCATGGTCTAACAAAGCGGAGTGGGCTGTGTGATCGTAGCCTTACCTTTTTCGTGCACTTCCAGCAAAGAACAACAATTGCTAAGCACAGGAATCCAGCCAGCAAAGGAATGCCAACAATGAGGAGTAGGGGAACTCCCTCCTCCATGTAAATACCATCTTGCGATTGGTCAATTGGCTTTGGATCAGAAGCTGCAACAAGATATAATAGCAGCTACAGTCAAACCTGTATTAGCGGCCGCCTCTATAGAGCAGCCACTTGTGTATAAAGGCCACTCTTCATAACCCCAATATGATACTTTCTATAAAAATCAACCTGGAAAGAAAGCCCACCGGTATATAAAGGTCATTTTTCTCAGGTCACAGAGGTGGCCGTTATAGACAGGTTTCACTGTGCTTAGAAACGGAATGAGGCAAGAACTTGCAACAGCCATTATGTAGTTGGCTACTTTAGCGGAACTACAATTCTTTGTACCAAAGTCGTTTGACTACATCTTTCAAAAGTAGTTCATTGCAACTGTAGCGAACTACCTCTCAACTAAAGAAGGGGTAGTTTTAGCGAACTACTTTCTTATGTAGGATAATCGTTTGAGTGACCTTTTGATCACCAATTGCATTTGGATTTAGCAAATTCCGAGACGGTATCACAGTGTTTCCTCAAAATGGTTCGAAAGTTGAGATGACATTGCCCATTAGAAATATATAAAAGGATCAGAAGTGATATAGCAGGCTGATTGAACTTGTTTGTGCTGCAAGTCGTACAGTTTTGTGACTACTGATGAAAAGCCAAAATTCCTGTCTTGCATGAAATATGTAAACTGAAAAGAAGTCGGTAGCGAAGTAGTTGGCTACTTTTGAGGGATGTAGCATGTAACTGTAGCTAACTATAATTTTAGAAGGTAGCTGTAGCCTGCAGTTGTAGCAAACTACAAAAATAAAGTAGTTAATCCATCACTCGCTACTATACTATGGAGGATAAACATGGGGAAAACGAGTTTTTTCTGTATTCTCGTCCTCCCCTCCCTATAACTCTCGTGTCTGTAACAGCTAGAAGGTGTCTGACGGACCTACCTTGTCTCACGCGAACAACGACTGTATTAGCATGTCTCCAGTTGCCTGGTTTTCCAACGTAGCATTTGTAAAATCCAGCGTCTTTCAAACTTACATTGTTCGTGAACGTGAAGCGCGACAACAAAGTTCGGTTGCCAATCACTTCAAATGACCAGCTGGCCCTGCGAGATTGCACAGTGTCGATGTGACGTTTCGAATCTTTTCTAGATCGCGCTTCATTTTCAACAGGTGATAAGAAACGCTTTTCTCTTGCCTCGTTTCCTACTACATGTTGCCTCCATTCGATGCGAGGTAATGTTCCCTTGTGCTTTTGAAGGAGGGTCTCACATGACAATGTCAGATTGCTGCCCGTCTCAACAATTAAGCTAGAAGATCGCTTCTGCTTCGCTGCTTTCTCCACAACAATTTCATATCGAGCAGTAGTAGTTCCCAGTTTATTTTGTGCAGTACATGTGTAATTTCCAGCGTCCTCCATCTGGATCGAGCGAATGCTAACAGTTCCATTGTTTGATGTCATATCCATTCTATTAGTTATGTTCAATTGCGTTCTATTGATGGTCCATCTAAGGACTGGGTCGGGATTAGCTCGAACAACACATTTGAGTCGAATGTCATCTCCGACAGTGTAAGTTTTGCTTGTGAAGGATAGCCTCGGTTTCAACAGAACAGGCTTTGCTTCTGAATCTGCAAACGAAAACGTGCCTTTTTAGAAAGAAACGAGACAAAGAAAACAAACTTTAAATGTAATTGATCAATGGTTGATAACATACCCCCAAGCGAGTATGGGACCTTTAGTTGAATTGTTTCCGTTACTTTGGCCCGTTCTGTGGGGAAAAAAGAAAGACACGCACCTAATTGAGAATATGAGATCCCCTCCCGTGACGTGGTAGTGAAGGGCAATCTCCACAGCTGAAGTCAGCTGCGCACGACTCAAGAAAGAGCCGCTCTCATCAACTATAATCATTTGTAAACTACAGTGATCTTGTCAATGTCAGAGACGCTGTACATCAAAACGAGACACAGTACCTTTCCGTGTATCCTGTCTCTTAGCAACGCCGACAACCTTCAGTGTCCTACGTGCCGAATCCGTTCCAAACGCATTAGTTGCTGAACAGACATAAACGCCAGAGTCTTCTGGTTGCACGTTTCGGATCTTGAGAAATTTCCCTTGTTTGATTTCAAAACGGGAGAACTTCTGCGGCTTGACAAGCCCTTTATTCTGACCGGTAATTTTGGTCCAAAAAAACAACGTCCGCTGGTCAAGATTTGCGTCCTTCCAACCTGTTGCCCGGCAACGCAACTTGACGATGAAACCGGCTTTGACTGTGTACGACTTTTCTTTATTTCCAACCATTACGGGCTGCGTGCCTAAATTAGAAACACACACTGAAGATCACCCAATATTGAGTTCAAGAAAAAAAGTCGAAAGCCAATAATGAAACAAACTGCGCAGCCTACACGCTGCGATTAAGTAATAGTATATTAATTTAACAAAAATAATAGCAAATAATTAAAGCGAAATAAAATTAATAAATAATTGAAACACTAAATATTCAAGTCTCCTGATAGGTTCCAATGTTGGAAGCAAAACCACAATTCGTTTTCAAATAGTACAAGTTTACAGATAATACAACTGCAGTTGCATTGGTAACATATATTTGCAAGACCATTTTAATGGCAGATGGCTAAATCATCCTGGCATTACGATGGTCAACAGCAATTCCGTTTAGGATACAACAAAGCTGCTCGCTCTCAGTTCAAATATTTCTGTGGCTTTTATCAGGCCAACGAAATCCTAATGACGTTGCAGATGAGTGATTTTGGTTGGCCTCGTTTTAAAACACGACAAAAAGTCGACAGTTGTGTTATTTTAAGCTGCCATCAATTTCAACATATCCGTTTTTGAATGCACACGCTTCGAGCGACTAAAGCGATCCACGTTGCTCAATCGAATATTCGAGAGGATTAAGTTGAAGAATAGATGGCGATCGGAAATCAATTGAAGTAGAGTTTGCGATTAGACACTGAGCCGATTCTTTTAAAGGTCACGTTGATCGGCCTTGTCCTTCGTTTTATGCACTCGGCAGATGGGCTAAGCAGTTTCACAAAAGAAACACCGGAAAACGAAACCCAGACCATTGACAGGTGGAACGGGGGATTCGTTAGCCGACTTATCATCGAACATTGCAGACGACAGCATAAATTAAATTTCACTGCACATTTTGGCTTTAGGTTTGTGTAAAGGCGACTAAACGTATTGCTGCGTAGGGAAAAATGCCATATTTCTTGAGATAATCAATTCTGATCCAGCTACGAGTTAATTAAAGCTTAACTGTCCTTAACATGATATATTAAAATGTCCCTTCGACCATTGCTAGCGAAGAAAAATAATAAAAATAATTTAAATGGAAGGAACTGTTAAATCATCCTCTAAGCTAAAACCAGACGCCATTGAAGGATGCACAATATGACAGCGTATGAATGCCCATCGGCCAGTTGCATGATGGTGGTAATTGACAAGGTTGCCTCGGTGCTAATGGAGATTAAAGCCTGTGGAAATGCTCTAATTAACGCCTACGGAACCTGTGACAGGGGATAAGTATTTTACATTTACTAGTTAACACATAGGTATTCTGCAAACCACGAATACAAAATAAGGAGTTCTGCATAGCCCTGATGTAAACCAAACATTTTCGCCTGTGATTACATACAACACCTAAAGGTATTTTGTTCTTTTGACTATCAGCCATTAAGAACAAAACAGTATTAGCAAGCAAAGACAAAGCAGTCTATCTTCTCAAGGGAAATATGGACAACACTCAGATGTTTTAACTTAGACCTTCCCCCTCCCTCAACCGTAAAGGAAAATAGTAGAAAGAGTCATGCAAAATCAGATACATTGCAGTGGCAGGCGGCTGCCTACAGAGGCAAGGGCTCAGTTTGAGGCAATGGTAATTGTTGACAATTTATAAAACAAACTGCAGATTCGAGAACAACCAAAGGAATTCCCCCACTAGTTCACTACACAAAACCCCAAGGCTATTCACGATCTACCTAGGAGTGTTAGCCAAGCCGGTCTGCTTCTTCTCGTGTGTGAATGACAACTACATAGGAATTCCGTCAACGACACCAAAACCTCAGTCTATACCACAAGTTCACTTACCCGTAGCGGATGCCATGGAAACCAAGCACCCCGTCATCATCAGCACAGCGAGAGAGAAATCGAGCGCCATCTCTGAAGAGCAAAAGCGAATAAAATGAGACATGTGAGTAACGAGAAGTTAGAGCACACTTAGCTCAATTTCAATGAGGTCAGTCCAAATGATGCTCTGTTGTCCTTGGTGGCGACGAACTCCCAACGTCAACGCTAAGTAGCCGCGAGCGATATTTACCGGCCGACCACGATTGTTCCAAGAGTCAACTTACTGATTCGCTGGCGTTACTAAGTAAAGATGTGTGCACTTTAAAGGCGACAGCACTGCTCGGAATGTAAATAAGCCCACTTGCTTGGAATCCATCATCTTCTACACAAACATTCAAACAAACTCAATCGTGGTTGCCCCTAAATAAAAACGCCACTTGAATGCAATGCGTCGGCAAGCAGCCTACGAAGTACAAAAATACAACCATTTCGTAGAAATCTGCTGCAAATATCCTATGTTTTTGATGTGAGAATGAATGACTAGCGAGGACTTTCTAATCTTGACAGTTCAGCTAATGGTGTTTACACTGCCTGTGCTGTGTTGAGACAGCCGCAATTCAAAGCAGACGAGATGTGTAAACAGAACAAGAGGAGAAGGTGGCCGGGCTGTGGAAAAACTATCCGGTTTCGTGAATATGGAAATGGCTGCGAAACGCACCCAAGTACTGCAAAGTCATCATCTGTACACAAAAAGAACTTACCTTCATGGAAATTGCATGCAAAAGAAAACAAGATAAAATGCAAGCTTTGAAATAGCAGAAAGCAAGAGGTTACCAGGCTAAAAGTACTGTCTACAGCCGTAGGTGAATAGTGGTAAAAGACTAAAAGTTGACAAGTTCACAGAAAGTGTGGGTGTTAGAAATACCTTATTCACACTTTTCAAATCAATTACTCTCGTTGACTCGCGAAGTGAGTTTCGGCACGGTGTTGCTGCTTTGGCATTGAACTGTTAAAACGCTTGATTAATTTCTCACGATGGTCATAGCAACTGGCTGTGAGTTTTATAGGTCGTCAAATATTCAAGATACTGTGCGAATGAAATAGGTTTTAGTATCTTACTGTGCAGTAGTGCGATGCATGGTGCAATTCAACAGGGAAAGATCCTCGCAGTGTTTTGGTCCCGCCATGGGACGCGCAACTCTATCGATGCAGAACAGCATGAGTTAACCAGATTTTTATTTCATTTACTCCCAAAACTTGTCTTCTCACAGTTTGAAAAAGCCGGCAGAGGAAAATCACCTCTGTGTGGTGACAGAAAATGCGAGTTTGTCCACCATATGTCGATGAAAGCTTCGGAGACTCGGCAGTATGAAGTTCGACTTGCAAGATCGGGCGCTTTCATCGCATTGAATACTCCTCCTCAAACTTATACAAACCATTAATTTCAAAATTGTGATTTATCGACAACTGCAAGTGATAGTTTAACACCCGACAAACTACCGACTGCAAAAATATCGGGTTGACATTGAAACGGCAGTAGGAAGGAGTAAACGACTCGAGTTGACAACTGAGACAAGAAGAGATATGATGACACTTTGCCAGCGCGAGAAAATTGTTACAACCCGTAAACGATGTTGGAAATTTCTACGACGCGCAAAGTGAGGCAAATACTGTCACATTACAATTGCACGTTGCTTGTAGCGAAGGCGAGCACAGATCCAGCAGGATATCTATCATTCTGAAGGCCACATTTCACTGTCAATTTGTGACACGAGGGTTGAAAGGATTTAAAATGTGCAGTACCGAAAATGATGGATGGATGGCACAATCGACACACAATGCAAAAGCGTGGCGCAAACCAAAGCCACGATGTCTTGCTACTATAAACCACGACAACACGAAAAAATGACTTATGGCGAAACGAATTTGAAGGCAAAAGTTAGATGATGTGAGCCGGTGAGCAAGTCAATGGCCTCGTGAGCGAAGCAATCTGCGGCACAAGCGACGTTATTGTTCGCGCATTGTCTGGAGTGAAGCGCCGCCATTCTTCCATAAAACAGGCCGGGAACAAACTAAATGAACTGATATCACAGAGAAACAAAGTAATGTTGTCGTCTATTCACAACAATTCACTGTTGTTTGTTACACAGTCCGTTAAAATATGAATATGAATTCACAAACGTCATCCCACACTGAACATTGCAAAACCGGCAACTTCACAATTTGCGAAAACAACCAGGCAACCAGCAGAAACAAATATCTTACCTGAGCAATCCTTCCCTGGCAGAGACACCAAATAACTTATAACCTCAATGCTGGTCAATCCAAGCAGCAGTTATTCTAGAAAGCCCAAACACTGGACGAAAAGTGAAGGTGAAACGTGGAAATCGAGCAGCAGAGATTTGGTAAACTTTCGAATTGCGCCTTTTGCCTTGAAGCCGGTTGGAACGCGTGAAGCTTTGCCATCCAACTCCACAATCGTTAGAAAACAGGAAACGTTGTTGACATAAGACCGATGATCCTGGAATGCCAGCCACGACTTATCTATTCAGAATGATCCCGATATCATCAACTTTTTCTTGATAGTTGTCAGTGAAATGCGAGGATCGATGATGGCTGTGTCGGGTGAATCGTGCTCGGCCTCCACTTGACAATCGCAAGGCGATCAAGCGTGACCGAGAGGGATCAGATTTTCAACAACAATGGCAAAGTGTCTGCGCTGCTGCTCTGTCGTCACCTGTTGGCTACCACCAAACAACTGGGCCTGCCTGCACTGGAATTGGGGAAAATCATCAATGGCAGCATGGTAGTGACACGAAGAACCAAGTGCAGTATCTGAATAGCAAATACGTAATGTATTTGGTGCATTGTGGAGCTCATATGAATGATCATGTCTTACCCCGAAAGAAGGTCGATGCCGGTAAAGTCCCAGGATAATTAAGTCACCTTACAGCTATAAGTAGAATATGACGAATCTGACGTTGGAAGCCACCGGCGAATCCCAAGCAAGAGCTTTTTAATGCAACGCATAAGCGTTGCTTTCCAACGTGGAAATGCTGCCTCGGTCCTGGGAACTCTCCCATCTAGCAAACTGTTGTATGAAGTTTTTAATTTGTAAATAGTTCGTAAATAGGTTGCAATTTTAGGGGTATTTATTTTAATTGAAGATATTATTGTATATGCATGTTAGATTAAGCTTAATTTATTTATTTCTGACCTTGTATTGTTTTAAACTCTCGAATAAAATAGAGCGCGATTTTTTTAAATCTGCGATGCCTCATTAACACAGTGTCAATCGGATTTGCCCCTCGGGGTAATTTTATTTGGCTCGCAATAAATTCATAACAATAGTTAGTATTTATGAATAAATCAACACAGTAGCTACACAAGTGTACTCACCCCATCTCAAGAAGGATATCGCTACGATTGAGCGTGTGCAATGCTACTACACACGTCGAGTATGCCAAGGTGTTATCCGTGATATATAATTATATATCCATTAGCTTTAATGTAGTTTACCGCAACTGTTATGATATTACGTAATACCTCACGTGATAGAATTCAGTCTTATTATGATTCTCAAGCGATGAAGACGTGTTTTGTACTAGCGTTGTCGCATTGATTTGCTTGTCGATACAAACACAATCTGTCCTATAGTGGTTTTGGCTATTTCGAACTATTGGAGAAAATAAGTACTGCATACAACCCCTTGGATCGCGCAGAGTGTTGCTTGATCTGTGTTTCCTCTACAAGTTTCTTCACGGTAAAGCATCGTTACCGTACGTTACGTATTCCTTCGGATGTGGCGACCACAACTAGCAAAATCACAAGAGATCACAGGCTCCAATTGCAGGTGGCTACCACCAACAGTGACACCAGGCATTTTTTCTACTTCAATAGAGTGCTTCGTGTGTGGAACTCTCTGCCGGCTGACATTGTGGATTCTTTAAATCTATAATCCTTCAGAAAGAATATTTATGAAATTGTATAATTATTAATCATCCATCCATGTAGTACTAGTGCGCAGTTTGTGCCTTCTACATGTGTAATTCTTTGGTACGTTTCTTGATATCTACCAATAAAGACACGTGACGATCATGATGATGATGATGATCCTTAGATAGTTGAAGTGCCAACTGACACTAGCATTTGTTTTAGTAAAACAACCGCTGACAGCATGACATTCTATTCTCGGGTCGCCTTTTAATTGTCACATTCTACTCTTAAAGTACTATTCAATACAATGTTCTCTCTCGACACGCTGTCGGTTGGCCCAACTCCGTTCTTGCCACTGTTCTTTGCTGAACTCTTACATGAGCGGCATCGGTAACAACATCTTCGATCTTTGCCCTGACTGCAACGGGCAGACCACATCTCTCCTCTATTGACTTATGGCAACAGCCAGAGGCACTTGATACCTCTTTTGGTCNCTCAGTCCACAACTGAATAATAAATTAGATTTTATTTAATACATTTGTGGCTACATAAACTAGTCAATAGATCCAAATTATTTGCCAGTTTATATTTCATAATGATTAAATTTGGTTAGGATTATTAACCATTTTAGAACAAAATAAGAACACCTTGAGACTGAAAATTGCTCGAGCATAAGAAAATTGAGCTTTAGCAAAACTTTTCTGATTCTTTACTGCATCATATAATTATGTGTACCATAAATACAAATAACCAACGTCTTCTCTACCTTTATATTCATTATTTTAACATACAACTGATGCAAATATTGATTCAAATTCTAGAATATCAGGTTGCAATATTCTTTCATCAGCTCTGTGAAAAAAGCCATATGGCTTATCAGATTTACTGGATAAATAAAATGGTTTGTTTTATGATGTTAATGGTGTAACATTTATAGATTTCTTTGTACACATATATCGTTAGCTCAGTCTAGAAAGGCCTAGCGGGACACTGAATAAATAATGAAGATGTGTGTATGCAATTTATTATTAAAAATATTCCAATATTGGACATGAGGTATAGTAATTTAAGGCTCAAAATGTTCTTATTATTTGTCGTGTTGTGACAGCATAACTAGACTCCGATTCTCCACGCTTTATGGCTGGGTCAGTGTGTGGCAGAGTAACATAGGCAATATGACTGAGCCTCGGCTTGTTCTGATACTGTTCTAAAATGTGTGCCGATTTGAGTCTTCATGTTCTTATTTAAGACAACGTAATATTGAGTAGCAGGCTAACAAATCAACCTTTGGGAGAGGCTAATGCAGGCCACAGTGGTGCAGGCTGCTGCCGACTTCAAGTACCTGTATTTCGATAGACTGAAGAAATGAATGGAAAGCAAAAACAACAACCTGTGCACATGCGCATTGTGTAATGTCGATTGTTTTATTGAGTTTTGCAGTGTAAATATGGTATAATACTATAATTATACAGTACATTTCTTTCTACTTTCTCTTTGGTGCATTATTATTCAGATGAATGGCGGCGTTTATAATGAAGCTACTGTACAGCAGTCGACCTGCACTTTCAAGCCAGAAAAGATCATAGCCTCGACCAGAGATGCATGTTCAGTGGTAAAAAGCTCTTCAGTAAAAGACTTGCCCACGCCTCTGGCGACAGGGTGCATGGGAGAACAAGCACGTGGGAATCATTGCGCTAGGTGACACACACGGGAAAGATCGAACCCAGCGTACGATTTCACCGCAGGCGTCACAACATAAAATAATACAGCATCGGAATTCAAGAGACGTCATGAATTCTAAACAGTTGGTCTGCCAATGACAACATTACATCGTGATCCTCGCACGTGCGAAGCCATTGATGTGGTATGTTTGAATATCCCATGTAAGCACCAGCCAAGGCGCATGCCATCGAGGCTATCGTATCAGTATCCCCTCCGAGGCCAATGGCGAAGAGGAGAACGTCTTCGAATGAACGATCGGAGTATTTGAGAAATGAGTACAAGGCAGCTGGAACGGCCGCTTGTGCAGAAACATTGTTGCCTAGCAACCGTACTGCCTCCTCTCTGTTGTCATGGTGAACATCGTCAGCAGATAGCAGAAGGGCCATGCGCTCGAGTTGTGTAACAAAAGAGAAACTAGGTTGAGACGACAACTTCATTCTCTTCTTCGATCTGCAAGTACAAAACACCGAGGTGTCTAGCAATGGCTTGAAAAGCAAAAAGTCAAACGGTTCTGAGATCGTTCTATAATATTATATTATAATATTATAAATATTCAGTTGCATCCACTGATTGTTTTTCTAATAAAAATTAGTTATTACCCTTTTTTAAAATAAGAACACATTTAAACGCTGTAGTTCAAAGCGGCTCAAATTTTAGAACAATTTAAGGACGACTCGAGGTCCGGTCAACATCTATTGAGCTGAGTTTCATAGCATACAGTATTATCAAGTAGTTGTGTACGCATGCGTTGCAAAAAATAGTGTCCCCATAATCCTATTTCAAGTACAAAATTTCTCATTTCAAATAATATTGTTCTTAAATCTAGTAAACAAATAATTGTCCATTCTCTAAGCCATAAATTACCAAGCCAAATATGAATATTGTTATTGTTCTTCCACCAACCAAGTATTCTTTTGAGAAAATTGAAAAAAGTATTTTGAGAAAAATATTCTTGTCTAGAAACTATTTTCTTTCAGTGTATGATACTGACTTCTAACATGGGGCTTTGTGTTTATACATACTGTACATACTGTACAGTACCGGCAAACTCATTCAACCTGTATTTAAACAGCCGTATAATACTATAACTCAGAGCTGGTTCTTACTAAAACAAAGTGTATGTCCACAGAACATGATTTGATTGATGTTTCTTTGATAAACTCGTCAAACATGCTGAGGAAAACCTGAAACTCTTCAATACATTTGATAGGAGAGTAGAAATAGCCTAAAAGTAGCACTTATTAATAGCCTAAAGGTTTACACAATTTGGAATGATTCCCCTGTATTTTTAACTTGTTTTGATTGCAACAAACGGATCTCGACGACATGACGTCATCCGGCAGGGGGTGAGTAGCAAACGCCTCGGCTATCATAATTATTACGCTAAAAAAAAAAATTAAATATTTTCTAGACAATTATTTTTTCTTGTTTCAAGCATCAACTTTCATAAAAAGACTTGGTCGGTGGAAGAACAATAGCAATATTCATAGTTTGCTTAGTAATTTATTGCTTACAGCGTGGACAAGTATTTTTTTAATGAAGCTAAATAACATTTATGCGTAGTTAAAGGCAAGACCAAGATCGTAGTACGAAATCTAGC
>OFHS01000562.1:9341-35396 GCA_900245855.1 Calvadosia cruxmelitensis
AGTCTCGTAAAAATTCCTCTACTTCCGTCCAACATCGAAAATGTTTTTGATCTGAATCAAAAACAGCGCAACAACTTCCAACAAGTCCCAACACCATACAACACCGTCCAACACGGTGGCGGCTAAACGACGCAACATTTCGCGCCCAACAATTGTTTGACGATGTTGGGTGCAAATGTTGCGTCGTTTGCCCCGGGCTTTACAAGTGTTGGATTGAGTAATTTGTTGAAAATAGTGCTACAGTATACTTGTTATTTTCATTTTTACAACAATAACAAAGGTAGCTACATTAGTTCCTGTTACAATTAACTGTTTCTGTTTTGTTTATAACCGAAGCCTATTGTACAGCAATGCCTGGTTGAGGATTCATCTGTAAACAAGTTGAGTATTTTCATTTTATTTTATTTCATCGATATTTGTCTAGATGAAATGTCTCTTCTTCACTGATGCCATGAACAAGTCCATCATAGATGCAAGCACCTATCAAAAGTTACAGCAAGAAATTTCTGTATTCAATGATCTCGTGGTCATGCCGATCGACAGTGGCATCCAGTTTGGGCTTCGTCTATTGTTCATACTCCAGTTTGCTATGTCACGATACAATGCAACGTACATCATGCGCATTGATGACGACGTACTGCTATGCGTTGACCATTTACTGCACAACTTAAATTATTTCCCGACAACGTTATTTTACTGGGGCTGGCTTCATTGTGATCGTCCAGGAGCTGTCTTCATTGACGAGGGAATCATTATGTTTTCAAAAGATGTTGTGATTGAGTTTTTATCCCAAGACCCAGAGGAGATGATGTGTCATCCATTTGGCGATCAAACTATTTCACTTTGGATTCAAGCTCTGCAATACGATGAAAATGTCCTCTATCATGTAGATCAAGAACGCATTCATCATCAACCTCCTGCGTCAACTGTATCTGAGTTGAGAACAAAAGAGAACATATGCGATACTTACATTGCACTTCATGGCGTGTATGCTCTTGATATGAATGGCTTCTGGCAAAGGAGAGGAACTGGAAGGCATTACTCCCAATATCGGAAGCCTTCTCTTGGCTCTGTGTGTATCCATCCCCCATTGATGTATTGGTATCTGTTTGATGGGATTTATTATCACCCTCCCAAACGATGCATCTCAAAGCCATTTTGGTATGTTGATCATACCAATTACGAAGGCAGGGAAACAGCCACTTCAGCTGAATAGCTATTGCCTATTTTTAATGAACAACATGGCTTTTGTTATCAAGATTATGAAGATGTACTATATTCTATTATGAAGTTAGGAATTAGAAACATTGTAAATTTGCAGACAGAAATATTGCAGAATACAAACGGGTTCAAGCCAATTAGTAGACTATTGATTGTTCATGAGACTTGGTGTGACTACATACTGGTCTTTTCTGCAATCTCGTAGTTTGTCAGCGCTTCTTTTCTATGCAAAATGAATCGAACAATGCAGTCAAACCCGTTTTAAGTAACCATTGAAGAAACGTGGTACCTTCAGTGGTCGGATATCAGCGGTGAGTCTCTTCAATGGTGATAAAACGGTACTAACGAAACGTGGTCTCCTAAGACAGGTGGTCGCTTAAGGCAGGTAATTTGTATGGTTTAAACTTGCTCTGATACAAGGGATTCATTCAAAATATATATGGTCGTTAAGGCAGGTTTGAATATCTATACAGAAGTACTATTAATAAATAGGTAGTACAACGACCTAAATAATTATATACATAATGGCATTATACTGTACTTGGCGACCACCTGTCTTCAAAGGCCTTATTTTATTTATTCTTTGGGAGTTAGTGATACAGCTTTGATTATATACTTCGCGATGACAATCGTTATCAGCAAATCTATCTATCAACAGCCACAAAAGCAGAGCAAATAGTAACCAGCAAAATTGTGAAAATATTGAGAAAGTCTCTGCTGTTGTTTCAGTCTCAAACTCAATCCGTAGAGTTTTGATCCCGAAATGACGCCGCTTCCAACAAGATCCGACCAGATCGAGGTGTTTACACGCGTCCGTTCCTTTCAAGTTTCAGTCAGGCTTCAAGATCAGTACAGTCAAAGCTATTAGCGACCTCCTTTATAGAGCAGCCACCTGTGTATAGAGGCCGCTCTGCTCTTTATAACCCCAAAATGACATTTTCTTTAGAAATCAACCTGGAAAGAAAGGCCGCCTGTCTACAAAGGTCATTTTCCTCAGGTCCTAAGGGTGACCGTTTTAGACAGGTTTCACTGTACCCTGTTTTAGGAGGACTCAAATAAGTCCACCTTTCGGTTTTAACTTCTAGTAGGATCGATCGATCTCGTGCAAACGAAATGCTGAAAGACAAGTTTACCTGTAGGACTGTTATAGAACTTCTAGATATTTTAGAGTATGTAGGTTAAGGCGATGTAGATGTTGACAATTGAATAGACGAGTGGATGATATAGGATAGAATGTAATTGTTGCAGATACGACGGAGGGTAGCCAGCCCATCCGAAGGCTCGAGAGTACAGATTGCAAGAAAGCGAAGTTACGAAATACATGACATTTATAGCGACTGACGGAGGACGCTGATTAGCGGTCTGAGTGCTGACGTAAATGCTTGATGAGACCGCCACGATATTGTAGCAATGTACTTATAATCAAGGTATATAGAAAACATATATGATAATGTCCAGCAAGCATGCCGCAACAGTACATTATACAGTACATTGTACAACTTTCCAGCCAGTGTGTTGAGAATCAGATATAGTGACACCATCGAATCTGGTTGATATCTGCTTAATAGCTTTGACTTCTGAGCAATTTGCTGAACGAAGTAGCAAATTCCAAATAAATACATCAACAAACTGTATAGACAAACTTTCCTAAAATTAAATAAACTTTAACTAATAAAAAACCATGCATGACAATAGCTACTTACAAAAAACTACAGTTAAAATACTTAAAAACTAAACCTGACTAAGCTATCTATTTACAAATTAAAAATCTCTTCCAATGAAGCAGTTGAGGGAATAGTGCCCAAAACACAAGCAGCGTTTCCCCGTTGTATAGCCACGCTTATTCGTTCTTGGAAGAGGTTAAGATCTTGATTGACTGGATGGCATTTGCCATACTGGCTTTGCTAATTCGCAAATTTAATAGACTTATTCAACTGTTTTCTAAAGTAGACTGCAGCAAGAACGTACTGGCATCATTATACGTATGGTCTAAAGTCAATTGTTAAGTAAGACGAAGGGACCTCAATATCTCCATTCAATATGCTATATTTCGTTGTGTAAACAGTAATTGCTCCATCCGACTGATCTAGACATGGAGACGGAGGGATGAGGCTCATCAACGAACTAGGAAAGAAGTTAATAGCAAGCTCCGGCGAAAGCAGATCGCGTGTGTTCCTGAAACAACGAATTGGCATCGCCATTCAACGAGGAAATGCCGCGTCTGACTTGGGGACATTCCAGAGCTCTGAAGAATTAAAACAGATTTTTCAATATTTAGTTTTTCTAAGTAGCTATAGTTTTAGCATATTAATTAGTTTTAAATTTCAATCATTATCATCATCATTATATTTATTTATCCTCACATTCAACTGTAATATACAGGTGTATTTTACAGTTACCTCTGGGGTACGTTTTACAGAATGGCGAGCAAATATGTAAAATATTTATATAGCGAGCAAATATGTTTATATTCAATAGATATATAGGTTTTTTCAAATCGTAATATTCATTTTAATTGCTGTAAGGTTGAAGCAAATATAATGTGACAAGTTATACGTTGAATCTAGAACACTGGGCAATAGGCATATCTATACTTCTGATCCAGAAGACGCCTACAATCGTGCCTCTTTCTTATAAGAGCGATCGTGCCTCGTTCTTATAAGAGCGAATGAAGGGACTCATGTCACTCATCATGCCCCCAATTCGCTAAGATCCCCCATTTTAGCTGCATTCACTATGGGATATAAACCGGATTCGACTGTACCGCGTCAGCTATAAGCTATCATTGTGGACATTCGACATTGTAATAGAATTGTTCTGTGCGAGAGCACAGCAAGTGGCTTCTCGTCAACAACATCGAACCCGGCATTGAGCACGTTGATTTTCTATGTTGGATTAACTGTATATTTAGATCCAGACAGATGATAGCCGAAATCGGATAGTTCGTTTTGCCAGCTGTTGCCTTCCCTGGGGTCTGTGGACTGGAATTTAAAGGATAGAGGTTTAAGAGGAGATAAAACGCAAGCGATTTGTGAGTTTGCTACGTCCCAGACCAAAACTGAGTGAGCAACGCCCGTCATGTATTGCCTCGTACGCCCTCTTCCGAGTCGGCTCGATTTGCGACTGAAATCATCCATAATTAATATCTTTCTCGTTTGCCAGTTGTTTCGTCGTCATAGAAACGCATTCCAGTCACTCAGAAGCTGCTTCAGAAAGATTACGCCGAGACTAAAGACAATCGCTGAAAGAGAAAGTAATGTCTCTATTTCGTCTTGTGAACGTCGTTTCTTATAATAATGGGTTAAAAAAGAGCTCATTAGATAGCGACACCGTCAAATTATTACGGCCAACAACAAGCTGTAATGATTGTAAACTTTGAAAGCATGGGGGCATGCCACAACGATAAAATGTTAGCGCATGCAATGAAATCGAACTCAAAACAGACAAACAATTATTCGACGAATTCGACATCAGTCGTCACTGGTAGCCTCGTATCTATATTGCAGCTGGCCTCGTTCAGTATGTTCGGGTATCTCCGACAGCGATGTTTGGATTTTGACAAATATTTCCTAGGCTCTCAAAATGACACTGAAGCCTTGATGAGTTGTTGTTGTTGTTGTTATTGTTGTTGACTTTATTGACTTCTGAAATCCATAAGTTACAGTGTAACGTTTTTACATGGAGCAGAATTTATAACAATGTAATACAGAAATTGAAGGTATAAAAATTGTATAAGAAGAAAAATTATATATACAGGATGGACTTTTTTAGTTGTTTTGGCTAATGCTTGGGACTAATGTACTTATGGAATGCGCCACAATATGGACAGGGAGACGCTGAGTACTCAATCGATTCCAAGATTACTTTTCCATTCTTTACTATGAGAAACAAACGGGGTAGTCATATCTTACAAACTAGACAGGTCGTCCTATTGCTATTATCATACGACTGTAGAAAACTTTTCCTTTTAAAACACATTTAATAACGGAACACTGGGGCTCAAACGGAACAAGCCGCAGAGGTTCCGCAGCAAAACATTTATTGCATAAAAATGCAGTAACCAAAACGACTGCCAGAAATGAATTTCATTATACATCGATTCCTTTTGTGTGTGTACTTTTCCCACGAGTTCAGCACGAGACGTCAAGCTACGTACTGTTTCCATCTTCTCATTACTGAGCAAAAGTCCGGCTTTTTAAAACATGGTGCCTTCCTTCGGAAATCTATCCATACAAAAAAGAGTTGTATTTAAGCGAACTGCTACTTTCCTGTTTGCCTGCTGCATTTGATGGCAAATAAATCAGTTTAAAATTAAATCAATCCGCTCAGTACACATTCAACGCATTTGGAGTCCAATCTGAGTCCAGCCCAAATCGACGGTCGAAATTATATATCTGGAAATACTGTTATAATTAGTGTGCTGGAAGTTCATCCTTGTATATTTTCAGAATAATATTTTGTAAATTTGTTCCTATTACGGTGCATTGATGTGCAATACTGTACATTCTCACTATCGCGGCCGTCTCAAACATAAGAACGAGGCACGATTGTACGTGTTTGAGATTTGAAGTATAGATACGTCCAATGCTCTTGTGGTCAGTCGAATGTAACACATAAACAACCAAAGATAAGATACTGAATGTTGACAATTAAATGATTATTTGGGGGAGGTCCCTTCGTCTTACTTGGTAATTGACAGTACCTACGACGTGCATATTGTACGCCATGCCTACTTTATGAAATAGTTCAATAATTCAATAGAATAATTATAATATCTAGAGCAAAGTTATCTTGAAATAATATTTCTGTTCGGCTTGTTGTCAAGTATAAGTCTCGAATCCGTTATGATACCTGGTGAACGATGAAGTCAGTTGAATAATAATTGCAAATTCCTTGGAACTGATTTTAGTGTCCGTTCTTACACCACATGCCAAATTAAATCAATTCCAATTAAATTCATTCTCTTTGTGCTTAGCTGCAGAAGTTTACGGTCGGCAAGGAATTAAATGACTTAGTTACTAACCACTGACAATTAAATGATGTTATCGTAGTTTCAATACAATCAAGCGCTAAGCGCATAATTTCAGACTTTTCATAACAGGATTTTCGGTCTCTTAAAATTAAAACATCGCAGGCTGGTTGCTTTGCTGAGTTAGGTTAGTTTAACTGAGGGCGTTTCTCAGTAAATTTGAGCTTTACTGCGAACCATTGCAGCACACCAACGTCACAACACCTTCCAAATTCAAACAGCACCGACTTGTCAAGTTTGCGAGTTGCCAGCAAATTCGCTTCCCCAAGGCGATAAATTTCTCGGAAGATATCAAAAAATCTGCACCTGCTGCATTTGAAGCTGCTGAGCTAAGAACTTGCGAACTGTTCATTTCACAACTTCCGCCAGCAAGGGTGCCCAGTGAAGTGGGTGTGAACAATCGAGACCAATGACGTCATTAGAAGAACAATGGCGGATGGGCATGTCGCTTGCAAACAACCAATCAGGTGCCACGACAACAAACCATTGAACAATGGTGCGCCGTTACACAACACGGCATGGTAAACTCGCACTTGGTCAGCAAAGTGAAGATACCGCGTTTGTCGCTTCGGTTGTAAATAAAGGAGGTGGTGGCATCGCTGTGGGAAACCAGTCGGTTACTCAGGCTTGTACCGGCTGGACGTGAGTGATTTTACCGTTGATTCCTAATTGGAAAGAGCCTGTTTTCAAAATCAAGCTCCCAAGAGTGCATTTTTGACGCCGTTTGATCTCAAAGAGCAACATGACTGTGGTCAAACCGTTCATCCTACGTCATGGTGGGAAATTATTGGTTTTGTTCTTACTGCTTCAACTTGGAGGTGTAGCTCTTAGTTGGTTTGGTCTGGTACCGCTTGAGTCTATCCTCGATCCCCCTAAAGAAGAGCACCGAAGCACCAAGCCACTGGTATCCAATTTGAGTGATGTTAGAGGCATCGCAGCATCGATGACGGTCCGACCCAAAGTGGAACGGCTTGCTATCATGGTGGTTGATTCGATGCGTTATGACTTTGCCCTCTCTACGAAATCCAACATGCCTTTCCTTACAAGTTTGGTTGACAACAACATGACCTTCAGGTATGTTTGCGAACGACATTACACTTTGTTTATTAATTTCAATCAGTATCCTTGCAACTTAGGAAAGCGCTGAGACAAGTCATACTACGCCACGTGAGCCAGCTTGTGTTGACACATTGCCAAGATTGCACGTCCCATGCTGACAGTACGCCCAATTCGGAACAAATTCGTTATTTAGCTCTGCAAGTGTCGTAGACAACGATATCTTCGTCGTTTCTGAATTTCCTGTTTGTCATGTTATAAACCTAGGTTGCTTTCACGTTCTGCTTCAAGTGCATAGCTATCATAGCTCACGAAATGGTTTTGTAAAAGGGTGGTAGCTGTTTGAAGGTGTAAATCCGATTGGACAGTTGAAGGAGTTGAGAAAGAACTAGCGCATGGGTGACACTTTTCAACATCGTTGAGAGCAGTAATTTTGGTGGATCTGGCCTCAATGATGCGAGTTTTTGTGAATGTTGTACTTTACGGTCAGACGTTGGTGACTGATTTTCGTATTTTGTTTCTTGCAGTTACATATCAAAAGGGCGAACACCAACTATGACGCTTGGCGGCATCAAGGTAAGCAAGCACATGGCGACTGTTTAGCTTCGATCATGCTGTGAGTTTTGATCACAACGTTGACAGTCGGTCACAAGACCACTTCGCGTCATTGTTAGACAGGAGTTGATGTTGACAGGCGCCAGTCTCGTGATCCACGTGCTTTGCTGCACATTTCCAACCAGGATCTTTCCAGGCAGTTTTGAAACGGGTGCAAGAAGGTGTGTCGAGAAGAGTGATGAGTTCAGGCAAATTCCTGTAAACAAAACATACAAGCATTGATAGAAGATAAATTGAAGGCGGCACGATGCCCAGAGGCGTCCACGAATGACCCTTTGTCCCCTGTTAACAATGCGGCAGAGTGATCAACGCGTTCTATATATACGTCGATGATTGTCGCCCTCAATATCCGCAAATTCAAAGCACTAATGAAACTACTTTGCATTGGTTTGGCTCGTGTCGGCCAATTTCACAGAACGCATAATAACAAATAATAATAATTGGGTTTCATGTACTCCGCGAATAATCGCTTTCGATTTTGTGTGACAATGCGCAGTTGGTGATCGCAGTTGGAATCTTTGCAAATCTTTTGTGCTGTTTGCTCTTGCAGGCATTTACAACGGGGAAGTTTTCGCCTTACACTGACTTACTCTTTAATCTCAAAGCCAACGAACTAGAGGAAGACAATCTTATTACAAACATGTACCACCTGGGAAAGACCATGCACTTCTACGGGGATGAAACATGGACAGATTTATTTCCTTACCAATTTGCAGACAAGGAAGGCACTGAACCGCTTTATGTCATCGACACTGTCGAGGTGAGAATGAAACCTTCCAAGTACAATCAGATGCTTTGGGGTTATTGTTGACGCAGGCATTGTAGCAGGAGCAGTCTTATTTGTACAGTTGATACCGTTTAATTTGAGTCAAGTCACTACAATGTCGAGAAGGGATTACATTAATTATTTCATTACTTCCTAACATTCTAATAATTATAGTGATCTTAGTTTGTAATTACGAAATATTTTTGTAAAATAAAGTCTTATTAAAAAGTGGAATGTAATTTAGTAACTTGCAAATTCGCCAACGTGGTTCCCGTGATTGTTTTACAAGTCTACACTACTTCTTGTTGTCAGTTCTATGCTACATCTGATTTTGCATCACATAGCTTGCTTGAGCAGTATGTACACAAATAAAACTAGAATGATGTTGGATTCATTACGCAAGGTAGAAGCCATTCTTTGCTGTTAGTCTATCGACACCATTTATATTCTTGCAGGTTGACCGAAACATCTCACGAAATCTGCCGAGGAACTTGAATTCGACAGCATGGGATGTCATGATATTGCACTATCTTGGTCTGGACCACATCGGTCATCTTACTGGACCCAAGAACACACTGATCAAACCAAAACTTAGAGAAATGGATGACGCTGTGCGGCAAATATATGAAGGCGTGAAAAGACTGGACAAGATTGACAACAAGACCACTTTGTTCATTTTGTGTTCTGATCATGGCATGAGCGACGGTGGAAGTCATGTTGGATCAACCAAGCCAGAACTTGAAGGCCTACAGGTTTACATGGGAACAGCTATCGAGGAAATTCGAGGTATGGGCGGTTGCTACGCTAGACAAAAACAATGCTTAAATTTGTAGCTCCCTTTTACTTGTTACGGAAGTCTTTTGTCGCCTGTTTATGCTTCTCGTGATCCTGAAGTCTTACTTAGTTTGATTGCGTTCTGCTCAATGCCACCTTCACAGCTTCATGCTTCATATGCAGTACACATAAGTTTAAAATTGAGGCAATTGTAGAGATTTCTGACTGTCTTGTAATTGTTTCCAGGAGAGGAATTTACTGGCAAGCATATAGAGCAAGTCGATATGGCATCAACACTGGCCTTTTTCCTTGGCGTGCCAATCCCAAAGATCAAGTGAGTGATAACGAGAAACATCTAGCACATATGGTAAAATGCTGATGATATTTCAGTGATATGTGATGATTCTATAATGACTGTGATTGGTTTTTCTTTGTAGCACTGGAAATATCATTGAAGACGTATTGCTCAGGTATCCTCCTAAGGACGTCAAAGAAGCCTTGATGATGAATGCTTGTCAAATGTTCAAAGCGGCAAAAGATGAAGACATCAAAGAGCATCTGCTGACGGAACTACACGATGTTTGCCTTGGCAAAGGTCTGCATGTCACCCTGGACAAACAGGCCTTCCAAATACAGGCAAGGAAAGCGATAGCAACGTTGAAGGATGTTGGTACTGAACTGAAAAAGACGGTGATTAACATAAGAGAAAAGATACTGCTGTCCAGCGTCTTTGCCTCTCTGTTGCCTGTTCTGTTGATCTTCTCGACGCTAATCATGTATGGTAACGACTGGAAGCTTGATCCAAAGGCAGAGAACAGTGCTTTGAGAGTATCATACATGCTAAGGAAAGGCACCTTCATATCTCGTTATGTCATAGCGGGAAACATTGCATTCTATTCTGCTAGTTTGTTCTTCAGCAGTTTAGTGGAAGAAGAACCATACATAATTTATTTCTTCACGGCAACGTCATTCATCAGCATTGTGTTTTCTGTGGCAATTCGCATGGTATATTACAGGAAAACAGCACCTGCTGAAGATGCACCACACACGAACGGCACTGCATCATTGCTGGTGGTTACCAAGGCCGATGGAAAAAGTCGAACAGAAACCAAACTTTCAAATGGTGCCATTATGGTTCTCAGTGACGACAAGTTGATAGGTCACGCTCACGATGAAATATGCAGCAGCAGCGACGATTCATCTTCTCTAGGGGATGCAAGAATTAAGAAACCCGTTTGGAAACACTTGAAAGATTGTCTGATTGCACTGTGCATCTTCCTGGCCATGTTTGCAATTGTTCATCGCTGGAACAACACTGGCATACGCTGGCTGGGACAAGAGGACATTGGTGATTATCTCATTCAGCCAAGGAATGCCACTCTCTTGTCGATTTTGGTATTTTTTGCCAACATTGCCATGGTTGCTGTAGTTGCTTTGTATGGAGATGTTGTGAACACCTTACTCTTCATAATTGGATCAGTATTCTCATTTGGTTATCGATCGCTTGGGGACTCGGTGCTTCTTGTAGCTTCTTTTCACGTGAAAACTGAAAACGGAGCGTGGATGGCTCAGACTGTGTTTGCCATCTTCTTTACAATGCTGTTGAGAAATGGTGTCTTGTTTATCCTCAAACTCTGTGGACTGAAAAAGATTAGCCTCAATTTGTGCAACAGAAAGTGGTATTTGGCCAACAGAGCCATTGATATGCTGCCGATATCCATTCTTATCATTGCTGTACTGTGCCGAGTTCATAACATTATTTGGTTTGCCCTCATCCTCACCATGGAGTTCTTTCTGACAAGAGTAATATGGCCAAGGTGAGAATTGTTGATTATTTTGTATGTTTATTTTGTGGTTACACTTCCTCTTCATGGCATGAAACATCAACACTTCTGTGGTTATATTGACTTGACAATCATTGTTTTCTGATTGCTTTATTCAGACTTCAGAGGCATGGCTTCTCTTACACTGAGATCACCATTCTACACATATGGATGTCCAAGGTGACATTCTTCTCTCAAGGAAACTCGAACAGTCTGAGCTCGATCGACTTCTCAGCTGGCTTCACTGGCATCGACAATTACACTCCGGCTTATGCTACATCGCTGACAGTAGTCTCTCTTGTTTCTGGACAAATCTTTTGGATTGTGAGCTTAATTCAGTATATTTACAGATCAAAAAGGTTAGTAGCAAATTTTTAACCCGATTATTTGGCAAATTTTTAACACTTGGTAACGAGATTCTTTGCAAAAATGCATTCGAAATAGGAACGCATTTCTTGGAATTAGTCAAAATTTAAAATATTGGCTTGTGTTGCATTCATTTTTACTACCAGTACATACTTTAATTAGCCTAGTATGCTTTTAAATATAACATGATTTTATTGATGGTGTAATTATGCTCACCATTCAAAGCGTATCGTATCGGCAATTGCTAATGTAGTCGAATAAGGTGACGTAAAATAAATAATAATAATAAATTGAAATCAAGGGTTGATGAGAAGATTTTATAAAGGAAATTCTATTCTTTACTTTCTTGCATGTTCCCAATATTTACTAGCTTCCAAGGGTTGGTTAGTACATTATCAATTATCATGTACCTTTATATATGCTGACCCCAAATTTTTTCTTCTTAGATCTGCCGTTTAGCACACTTCGTGCGCTTTGACCAATAAATTTGATACCAAAACTAAATTAATAATATAACATTATACGGCATTCGTAGAAATTGATTGCTAGCGCATGCATTTTACATTATTTGGCTGCTTGTTAATTCTGTTACCAACATCAGTTGCTGTTGCTAGAAAATTGCAATCATGAGTCGTGAATTTAATTTCCTATATTTTTTGTTTATAGCTATGGTGAAAAGAAGAAGGACGTCATTTACAAGAGTTGCTACATTATTTCCTGCTACTACGCCTGGGCGTTCTTTGTGCTCTCCATGTCTGTATTTGCACAACGCTATCAGACAACTTTATGGGATGTCTTTGTTGTCAAACTCGTCTTCAGCAGTGTGGACTTGGTACTAAATCTCATCATTGTCATAATCGTGTTATTAATAGCAAACATCAACGCGTTCGGGAGAACAATCAAGCAACGAAACTGAGACTGTTGCTCAAAACCTAGTGCAGCGATAAACACTAAAAAGTTGGACTTGAGCAACTTGCACGATGCTCCATCCACATACGATATTACAGTGCAATCCAGGCTGTTGAGACCATTTCGCTTTGTGATGCCCATTACCAGCTGCAGACATCATTCACCACCCGCAGTTATTTATCAGGAATATTATTATTCATCTATGCTTCTTAAGAAGTGTCTCCACTCCGCTTATGTAGACGACTTGGGAAAAAAATGCATAGTTTTATTTTTAATTATTGAATTTTTATTATTGTATATAACGTGGTTATATATTAAAAACACAAGCTCGTTTCATTTGACATGTGATGCTGTTGATATAGTCGGTTTGAGTCTGTTATTTTTAGTAAATTTAACCGAGAAGGAATAGTCACAAGCAGGGGCGGGTATTAAAAACTTCTTGGGGAGCAGTAAATTTACCCATTTCTCCTCTTAATTAAACCTTGAATTTGCTTGAAATCCCAATAAAGGAAGGCAACATTATTAATGTCACCGTATTACATAACCTATGATTGATTTAAAATGTGAAATTTATCTGATTCTGCTGGAAATTTGTTACATAATCAGGGTGCGTCGACCTTAAAAAATACCTTTTGGGCATCAATGACTTCGTTTTTGGAAAGTACAGAAAGGATACGGTTCTATAGTTTTGCAACGATTGTATCTGGTTGTGGCTTTTCTCCGCACAATAGCAGCTTTAATAGTATACTCAAAAAACGTTTAGGGGGTCGTTCGCCCTCTGACAACTTGGGAATGGTAAATTGTATTGCTGGAAGGGAGTTATAACTAACGAGGAGGAGTAATTTGGCATTTATGAAGTCAACACACGTAGATTACTCACCAGGTTATAGTCCGAATAGAAATCCATGTTATTATCCCAAGAATTCGAAAGATGAACTTGATCTCCACGGAATACAGGAGCTATTTAGTTGTACAACCCTTCGCTCTCCACTTCTGTAATGCCCATGGCTTTCGTTTGCTGTTAGCTGATGCCGGTGGCGTGATCAAAGTACATCGTACGATCTTCGCAGAGGAAAACCCAGAAAACAGCTCAAGTTTCTTATTATTGTCTCGTTATTGAATAGCAATATATTCACAGGAGCTAGTAGTATATTAGATATTGTAATCAATACATATGGCCAGATATTGCTGTGAAAATGATTTCAATCAGAAGTGGGATGGCATGGATCTATTTTCACAGAATAATTGTTTGGCATGGTGGGAATTTTTACTGCGGCATAGTAATATATTCACAGGAGCTGCTAGAATATTACATATTGTGATCAACGCATATTACCAAATATTGCTGTGAAAATGAATTCAATCAGAGGTAGGATGGCGGGATCTATTTTCACAGATATTTAGGACCAATTGTACAAAGATATATATATACTTTTATCTGTAGCCTCTGTGAAACAAATTAAAAGCAAAGCAGATAAACGCTGGTTTCAAAACAAAATATGGCGGGATACGACTCCTCTCAAGTCTTGTTATTTTCCTGCATTTTTCAAATCATCGGAATTCTTGTGTATTTCTTTGGATTTTTCCCGTTGAATTCTATATCTAGTCATCCAGTAGATCCTAAAAACTTTCAAAACAGACCAAATGAAGTCAAGAAAGAAACTTTTGACGAAGATAGCAAGCAGAAAACTCTGAAGGGACAACAGTTCGATCGATTGATCCTTTTGATAATTGATTCGCTGAGGGACGACTTTGTATTCAGTGGTCATCACAGAATGCCATTCCTGCAAAAGAAGATCGAGGATAATTCTTCGTTTAGGTAAATATTTGCTTTTCTGCACGACCTCGGATATTTACTATGGCCCAAGTTATAGATAGGCCTAGAATAGACAGAAAACCACCTAAAGTCCTAGACCCTTTCCCTAACATGTAGTATTTAAATAGCACAGCCCACACTGTAGCTAGTCGCTAGTTAGAATATAACTAATTACTAACCAGCCCTAGCATTAGTATTTTTGAGAATGCAACCAGTTTACTGGAACTATTTTCCTGAAACTCATGAAGATAAAAGACCGTAATAGGACAAGTTATGAAAGATATGACAAAATCTGTGGCAGCACATCCTGCAGAGGTGTTTATGTTTGACTACATAACAAGCAACCTTAGGATGTGCATAATTTAGGTTGAGACTAGTACTTAGTTTGCACATTGGTATCAGCATCATCATCATCGTCTTTATTTAGGGAGGCTGTGCTGATAAGCTTTCGCTTGTCTCCGTCGGGGCCCTCCAAAATAATTATAGTGACATTGAAACAGGTTTGTACAGTATCAATTCATAGAAACTCTGCTAGCCTTACAAGCAAATATTGCCTGACAGATGCATTTAGGATATAAAATCAGTTTATACTCTGTCGCAGTCTTACAGGTTTGCACTTCCTCGTCTCAGAATGTCTTGACCAAATTGCATTATTGCTGCATGTAAAATGAATGAAGAGTACCATTATAGCCTCTATTTAGCAATACAACCTCCCTTTCATGACTGCAGATTGTTTTGTGTATCAGAACATTGTAGGCCTACACGTCAGCATTCTACACTTGCACACCAAGACCACCTGTCAGGTGGCACCAGTGCTGTCGTTACTGCCCATAGCAGTGGACCAATGTTTGTCCAAGCCTTGTTTTCACTAGTTTCGATAACGCTCATGTTCTTAGGCCTATGTTTACACCAGTTTACCTTGGACTTTTTTCTTTTTTCATATGCGTTCCACTGTACGGCTCGAGACCACATTTTCAAATATGTTTGATTGATGAGACAGAGAGGACTTTATAGCTTTGACGTTTGGCTAATTAGCTTCAAAATGATTTTGAGATTTCATCTTTATTTTTATGTTTTAGTTTCATTGCTGTTAGCAAGCCACCGACAGTTACTATGCCACGAATCAAGGTGAATAATTAACAGTCCCTCGTTCTTGATTCTGGTTGTCTGTTTGATGATGTCTTGACGCAGGGCTGTTTTATACAGTAGACACTGAAAGTTTATGCTCTAGGCCTAGCTGCAAATTAAGCAAAATGGAATACAGTCAAACCTGTATTAACGACCACCTCTATACAGCAACCACCTGTGTATAAACGCCACTCTTCATAGCCCCAAAATGAGACTTTCTATAGAAATCAACCTAGACAGAAAGGCCACCTGTCTATAAAGGTCACTTTTCTCAGGTGCAACAGGTGACCGTTATAGACAGGTTTCACTGTATCACTTTTAGAATGTCCGAGGAGATGTAAAATGAGGAAAGAATATGGAACTATCGAGAGGAAATTGGCTTTGGGATATTAAGCGATGGAATGCTGAATGAATTTGAAGCTCGAATTGATATAAATGTAGCCGTTTGAATCTTGCTTGTTTCCTGCTACAACGTGGGTCAACTGCTAGAGCTTCTATTTCTTGCGCTATGAGATAACAATTTTTTTAAATGTTTGCTCCTTTTTTGCTTTAGGCCCTTGTATCAGGCACTGTCCCTGCTTTTGTTGATGTTGCTCTGAATTTTGGCTCTGGCGAATTCAAAGACGAGAGCATCATATCTATCATGAAAAACCAAGGCAAGAAGATAACATTCTTTGGGGATGACACATGGCTGAAACTGTTCCCAAACAGCTTTATCAGACATGATGGAACTAGCTCATTCTTTGTGCTGGATTACACAGAGGTAAAGTGCCGTTGATGTTGTTATATGAAATGAACCGATCTCAAAACATGCCGATTACTTTTACCGATCACTTACCAATAATAGGCCAACATAATCAACTTATTGATTACTTAAATTAATCGTCACCAAACTGGATTGATAGACTTGTTTAGGTTTGTTGCCCAGGTCGAGCACAACTTCCAGAGGAGTGTCGGGTCGGGGCAGGTTGTGGCTGAGGCTGACTAAGGCAGGTCACTATTATTGTACATTCCTACAATAGCTTTCTTACTTGAACATTCCAGAATTAATAGGTGAATTCACCTGTGCTATACTACAGAAAACATGGTGGTACTATTAACTATGGTCAAAATTGTTGGAGAGTGTATGTTTACACTAGACACTCTACAAAGCAACTCATGGTGGTTCGTAAAATGAAAGGCGGTCGTGTACCAAATGGCCGGTACACGACGACGTAATGAGGTTCGAGGACCTCAACTTTTGAATAAATACATCGATTACAAGTTGTTCTCAAAAGAAAATTTCAAAACATCAGTCTGTAATAATTTGTTAAGTTGTTGATACTTAAATAACTTGAAGTCATTACTATGACAAGTGTGTCAGACATCAAGAAATACCTGCTTTTATATGTACTGTACGTAAATATTAAATAGTTATGAATTGAATTGTTGTATTAAGGTGTTTATATGTCTTAAAATATACTGATATCTATCTATGAGGCTCACTCCACGGCAGATATACAAGGGAGATTTTTGTGCAGATTGACGAGTGTGCGTCTAGCTCAATGGCAGAGCAATGGACCGGCAATCCAAAGGTCGTGGGTTCGATTCCCACGCCGCGCCACTTTTTCTGTACTTTTCGCAATCTCGGTTTCCAACAAAAATTGTGTACAAAAATCTTTAATTTGTAGACATAATTTAACTGGTATGCAGAACTTGGCAAAGCAGTGAATGCTAAAGTGTTATCAACGAAGCTGCAAATGCTACAAACAAAAATGTGGAGTGGCAAAACCTCGTCCTCTTTGTCAGCTATTGTGCAAAACACAAACAGCTTTGAAGTTATCCTTTGCAAGTACATGCCTTGGAATACTATTCACACAAGCACATCGGTTCTACTTTCTGTTTGCTAATTAGTTTTTATTTTCACATGTGGTTTGATCATTTTATAGGTTGATGATAATGT
Organism: Calvadosia cruxmelitensis; assembly: GCA_900245855.1. Lineage (NCBI taxonomy): Eukaryota > Metazoa > Cnidaria > Staurozoa > Stauromedusae > Kishinouyeidae > Calvadosia > Calvadosia cruxmelitensis. The sequence goes on from OFHS01000562.1 coordinate 26,787, forward strand.
GACCCGGCATCTTTCCAGTGAATTAAAGGCTGACGATTGGGATATGATGGTTCTTCATTATCTTGGTCTAGATCATATTGGTCACACGGCTGGTCCCAACAGTCCACTCATAACAACAAAACTTCTTGAAATGGATGGTATTGTAGAGAAATTATATATGGAGAGCCAAAGACATGACGTTCAAGCTGGCACAAGAACACTACTTCTTTTAACAGGGGATCATGGAATGGCTGAGGGAGGTGGACACGGAGGTGCTTCGATTGCTGAACTTAGATCGCCGGCTGTGTTTCTAAGGCCTACCTTCGATCCTGGGAAAGGTAATCACATCACTGCATGTCTGCATTTCAATATCAGCTATGTGTTAGACAATGTGTAATTGAGCACCAATGGGACGCAGTGCCCCCTCTAATAGTTCCTGAAGTTCATACGTTGTCAAAAATGCTAAAAATGTAGGGGAAGCAAAATGAACTCCTCTTTTACAAATTATGGAGCTCCGTAGTCTTTTTGTCAAGGAAAAGACAACAAATGCAAAGAAAACTACCAGCATGACATCCACATTCCATAATTGCACTTGGTGCAATGTTTTTCTTAATCTACGTACAGCAGCCATTGTCATTTTATCATTTCTGGAGGTGTATGGTCTATTTATAATTTATGTGATTATTCTATGTATGACTGATTGACTGTATGATTTATGTATATGTATCAGATCAGGCTCTGTTAGATGCAGTAGGCCTATGTTGTTTTTAGTATGGGAACTACAATATTTCAATTTGAATAGCATCTTGACCAACGATTCTAGAAGGAGAAATCAGATTGCATAATCTATCAGACTACAATATCTGCTTAGTTCTGTATTTGTTTGAAATCCTATTTTAGTGAATGTTTCATCTATGAAAAATGTTAAACCACTGATTGCCCGTTTTAATTTTGGATAGAATGTGCTTAGTTTGAGTTTTATTCCCTGTACAGTGAAACCTGTATAATAGCGTCTATATTTGTCATCTTTGGGACCTGAGGAAAATGACCTTTATAGACAGGTGGCCTTTCTGTTCAGGTTGATTTCTATAGCAAATATCGTTTTGGGGTTATAAAGAGTGGCCTTTCTACGCTGCTCTATAGAGGTGGACGCTAATACAGGTTTGAATGTATTAGCTCATTTAGCTGTACAGCTTTGTTGAGTATGCAGTAGAAGGCGACGTTTGATAGATTAGATGATAAATGATGTTCCTATTTGTCAACCGTTTCAGGAAGAGCTTATAATAGCACAATCATCAATCAAATTGATCTCACTCCAACATTAGCGTTGCTGCTTGGAATGGAAATACCAAAGAAAAGGTGAGGTGATGATTCCAAGAATTTTCCTTGCTTTACGCACATTTAAAGATACTGATAGGTTGTGTGGCTGCCAGTCACACATCCCAGGTTTGATTCCCGGTCCAGGCTACACTTACTATCTCATCTGTTATGTCTTCTGTGGTTTACTGTAATTGTGGAAGGCCCCAAGGGACAAGCCATCAATTGGCTTATTGGTCTACTCTCGTTGAGCAAAGTGACACTTAGATTTTACAGTTGACATCAATGTACTAGATTCGATAGTGTATGTTTATTTGGGACAAAGACATAGAGGCATCTACAGTTGGCTGTTTCATTTCTTTTAGCATTGGCACGTTTATTCCATGGTTCTGGGCAAACAGTGAGCCTTCTTCAAAAGTTCACGTTATCAACAAGAATTCTTGTCAGTTGTTAAGGATTGCCCATCAGCGGATAGCCTCGCAGACTTTGTTGACAGAATTGGAAGAGCTATGCTTCTTATCAACTCAACATAGCCTCATGACTGGTTCTGGAGAAGAGCCATTATTGATTGCTCAAGAACGAATGAGTGAGATTGCTTCTCAGTTAGACACAGGATCTTCTCATGATGAAACACTGCTATGGTTTGGGTTGTTCTTACTTTCAGTTAGCACCATCTGCATTCTGCATGGTTCTTGGATGATATTTTGCTCTCCAGTTGTTGCATTATGGCCAAGACTATATATATTTTCTCAACATGCGACTGTTGTGGATATAATCTTGAAGTTGCTTTTCATAAGTGGAATTGTTCTGCAACCCTTCACGTTGTTATCAACAAGTCTCATTGAGGAAGAGCATCTCACGTGGTATTTTGTGACAATGACGGTATTGTTGGTAATAACATGGGATGCCATGGTAACTAATACCTTGACCTACAATGACCAGAGAAATGGAAGAAGGTTATCGCATCAAACTGATTGTATGATCACGAACAATATCGGATCAACGACAGATAACACAATTTATCAGTCTTGCAGTGTATCTTGCTGGAAACTTTGTTCTTATGGATGTATTTTATGTTTATTTCGAATAATCACGTCGTGGAATCAAAGTGGTGTGGTATCAGCAGGTGCAAGTGACATCGGTGATTTTCTTGTCAAACCGGAACAAGCCGGATTGTTGACCTTTCTCACTGTGCTATCCTTGCTAATGCAGGTCATGATCGCATTCTACGACAGCCGTGATAAGATTGATCAAACTTTATTTTTGACAGGAATCTTATCGGTTTATTTGTACCATTGTGCGAATACCAATATACAATTTCCTGGGTTTATTCCATCCTCACATGGTGGACTTCAAGAAAGTAGAGCTGTCTTTGTCATAGCAAGCTTACTTTGTATCAAAGGAATTTGGAAATGGTGGACAGAACCTAGATCGTTCTGTTTATTGTACTGGAGGACATTTCATATGGCTGCAACGCTTCTTTGCTTGGTCGTGTCTCGTGGTCATAACGTATCCTGGATTGGTTTGGTCAACGCTCTCCTGTTCATGCATTCGTCATACATATATCCGAGGTAATCTTTATAGGATTGTTTGTTTACTATAACTTTGTTGTTTTAGTGGATAGATTGACTACTAAGAGATCTATTTCGTCAAGTGCTGTCCCAATCAATCAATCAATCAATTTTATTTATTTCGACTCGTATTCTAATGTACAGTGTACACAGATACAGTTACCATAAGGTATGTTTTATAGAATCCCGAGCATGAACCTGTCACTTGCACCTGCTGTGTAAAATGTCATATATATTAAAAAGAACTAGTTTACGGTTGCGGGAATAAATATAAAGACTACTAGATAGGCTAAAATTAAGTTAGTTAAGAGATTAAAAGCGCCGACAAATCTACATTACTTAAAATAATACCGTTTAAAAGTGACATTTGCATTTCAGTATAACTAGAAGTCTATTGACTTCTGCAACAGGTGAAGCAGCGACAAAGTTGCACTGTTTGAAGCGAGTTCAAATCTACTCTTATCAATGATGCTCAATTTCAAAGGTTCTCCACTGTCAAAATTGTCGATTTCGTCTCAAATTCACGTGCCTCAAAACACTAGCGTAGTACTGTGCTTAGTCAATTGCCACATGTAGTCAACTTTTGTAGATGCACTAACATAAAGAAGAGATTATGTATAAACCAGGCTAGTTGCGTAAATAAGAGGTTACGGCATACTTATTGTGAACAATATTTTAGCTTGTGATTGTGTGGTTTTGATATTTTACTGCATACATCTATCTCTATATAGCGATAACTTGATCTTAACTGTGTTTGACCGTAGCAATAATGAGCTACTCACACTAGCCTACCTACGGGACTTGAAGCCGTATTTAATGATGATAAAAGCACTGTATCTGCAATTCTGCATAGTTAACTTTGATGGAGGTTCTTCAGTCTAAGCGATAATCGTAAGGTTCTGCCTTTTTGCAGTCTCACACGTTTCATGTTGGTAAATTATCCCTACACAAGTCGTATTGACTAACAATGAAACCTGTCTATAATGGCCACCTTTGGGACCTGAGGAAAATGACCTTTAAAGACAGGTGGCCTCTCTGTCCAGGTTGATTTCTATAGAATTTGTTGTTCTTGGGTTGTGAAGGGTGGCCTTTATACGCAGGTGGCTGCTCTATGAGGTGACCGAGAATACAGATTTGACTGTACTTGCGAGTCGCATCCTTCAGGCCAATACTTTACAAGTGATTCTTGACATAATAATACCTCTGCATGGTCACAGCAATACCTCTGCAAGCTCACATGGCCGACAGAGCTTGTTATATCTCTAGTTTTCTTGTATTATTATTTATTTTATTTTTTCTCAATAGATTGCAGACCTTGGATGGCAACCACTTCTTTGTATATGCATCATATTTCTGTCTTGGAAAAGTCTTCTTCTATTCCCAAGGACATTCAATCAGTTTTGCTACTATCGACGTTTCGGCGGCATTTGTCGGGATGACAGATCTGAATTTCGGTATAGCAACATCCCTCGTTCTCGCATCTGTTTACACCGGACCAATTCTAGCATTGACAGGAATGCCGAGACACACAAGGTAAGCTTGCAACCTTCGTTCCTATCATCAAACCGGCATGGTGTGGCAAGATAAACATGTTAATTGCTGAAAATCTAGTTGAATTTTCAACTTTTTTTATTTTTTTGCTGTTTCATTCAAGCTCATTTCAGTCAAGAAAGTGGCAGATTTCTAATGTTTTAGCGTCTTTGCTGCGTCAAATTAAATAGCACATCAATCACTTGTTTTTTATGGTGTGTAATTATATATTGGCCCGTATACCTCATGTTAATTTCATTGTTTATAAATGTACAATGTACACTCAGTACTGTCAGTAAAACCTATATTAGCGGCCACCTCTATAGAGCAGCCACCTGTGTATAAAGGCCACTCTTCATAACCCCAAAATAACACTTTCTATAGTAATCAACCTGGACAGAAAGGCCACCTGTCCATAAAGGTCATTTTTCTTAGGTCCCATAGGTGACCGTTATAGGCAGATTTCACTGGATCAGTGGTCAATGTGAAAATAGTCCTCATTTTGTTGACCAAGAGCATGATACTGCTCCTTTAGAAGACATATTATGTATATCTATAATTTTATCATGTATAATAGTATATCTATTGTATATTCGCATTGTTTTACTGTCTTTCTTTGATTTTAGTGGCTCAACACACCCTAATGAACACACTCGCCTATGCTTCGTTCTTATGATGCACAGCTCAATCGAAGTAATTGTATGCTCGTTTCAGTGTTACTTCCAAAGATATCATCTCTTCATATGGAGTGTCTTTGCACCAAAACTGATGTACGTTTTAGCAAGTGGTTCTTTGACGTCGCTGTTTGCGTTGACATCAGTCTCAGTGAACATTATACAACAGAAAAAGAAACCAAAAGCTAAAGGACTTTAAAAGGAAAAAAGAAAACAGACAAGATATTGGTAATATAAAATAGCTCTTAGGAACAGTAGTACGCTAAAATGATATTTATTGCTTAACATTCTATTGCTATTTATGTAAGTCTTTTTAAAAATGCTACAAAACATAGCATGTTGGTCATGTCTTAATCTTGTCTATATCGTGGAAGCTTTACAGTTAGCTTGACAATCTATTTACAAGCATCGGTGGAATTTCTGTTATGTACAGTGGACGTTGTTGCAAAATGGCTCTTAACGAGGTGCAGTGGAATGTCTTTTCTTGACAACGGAAGACGATTTCTGTATACGGAGTCTTCGTGGAAGACTGTATTCTCACCAAATTGAGCAAGGAAAACAGCAAACACGTATCCTGTCATAAAAGCATCATAACCCGCTTGATGACAATTGCTGTTTTGCTGCTCAGACTGTCCAGTGCATTCGAGTTTTATCTGTTCAACATTGTCACTCTTGTCTAGCTTTCTCTTTTTACTTTTCTTTGATGGAGTCGCAAGTTTCTCTCTTATCAATATAAGATCTACACTGTGTAACTTTTCGCATGACATATTTGTACAGTGGCCATTTTTCTGCAAGTGGAAACAATATAACAATTAGAATTTTCAATTATCAGAGTAGTAATCAATAAGTGTCACTGTTAGTGAACCCATTACGTTGCATATAATTATAGACGGTCCCCTACATGAAGAAGCCATCCTTTCTTCCTCTTAAGGTCAGTTGCTGTTATGCCTCCGTCGTGATTGGTTGTCCTCTGTTCTTCGTCGCTGTTGTCATTGGACTGTTTAAATTGTTACTGTTATTCTCGCCCGTCGCCATGTCTTGGATGCTGTCCGTCTCTTCGTCAGTTACTGTTATGTCTCCATCGTGATTGGTTGTTCTTTGTTCTTTGTCGCTGCTGTCATTGGACTGTTTGAAATGTCACTATTAAGCTTTTGTACGTCTGTATTACGTTGTTCAGCTCTATCTGTGAATTTCAATTCTATGCAAACTTATATATTTTTTCTATGATGTATTATGATGATGCCATTTCCATGTATTCCCATGTATCTGCTCCATGCAAAAAAGCATTAAGTTGCTTATCGGATTTCAGAATAAATGATGATGATGATGATAATGCGCTTGATACATAAACTATGCATAGCTTACAACGTAATGGGAATGATCTAGATCTACAATGATATTGAGCATTACTAGTACAAAGGCCGTCAAGTAATATGTAATAAACTAATAACATCTCCTTGAGACAGCTGTGTGCTGGTTATGCTAATTTTTTCTTATTTAACAATGTGTTTTAAAGGCAAGAAATCCTACAAGTGGGATTTTGAGAAAGCAACCTTTTGGTTTTACATTGCATGCCGTTTACCAGTATATGCGACAATCTATACGCAAACATTTCCAAAATTCTAATTTACTGAAATAAAAATTATTGATTATAGTTTATATTAGTAATACGAACTGCATGATATAATATACTAATATACGCTAAAAAAAAACAAGTATAGTAGCCGACAAGCCCTACATAAAACACTACCTGCAAAAGCACAAAAGGGGAATGCACTGTGTTAGATGGCTGATCAAAAGGCGGTCACTGATGTTGTAGCAACCGCAATTTAACTAATGCTGTAGCCAATATGTAAATGTTGTTCTGTACATCCGTTTCATTGTATTCCTGTTGCATTGATCTTCTTGTTTACTTTTGGTAATAAACAGTCTGCTTGTGTCGACAATACAGCGACACAGTGGCGTAGCCAGCTGCGAAGCAGCGTCCTGCTCTCCACCGGAGGCGAAAATTTTTGGGGGGTTGGGGGCGTGGCATTAGGGCTGGGGGTCTCCCCAAACCGTCTATGGTCGCAACATTTTAATATTTACTTCATACTGTAATTCTGTAACTTGGCATAACATGGCAGCATTGATGAATATCATGTAAAAACGGCTTTCCTACTCAGCGAATTTTTCTGTTTCGAGTGGTGTGCTGTTCGGGATATCTATTTCAATGATATTACCAAGTAAAGGATTGAATAACGGTGAACAGCTTTTATATGATTTTGGTCAGGTACGTTGAGAATTTTCCTTCTGGAGAAGCTGATTTGTTTACGCGATTACGCGGCTATGTGCTCCTACCAGTTCCCATAGCAACGATTTTATTCTGGGTGCAAGTGTGAAGTGTCAGATGACGTCGAGCAGAGCTTGGAGCAGAGAAGAGAAACTGACCAGAACCCTGCTATTTTGCGTCACGCAAGAATAGCAGGATTTAGGGATTCAAAAGAAAGGAGGGAGGAGGGAGGCAACATTCCACTTTTAGCCAATCACAGGACGATCACGTGACCTTTCCCCCTGCTTGCCGCAGAGGAGCAGGACGGATCTGACGAAGTTGTCGGCAACAATGCCAATTTCCAACAATACAAGGCACTCGAACCCATTCAATTGAGATGGTAATTAGGCAACGTAAACAATAGTTTGGCTCATGTTATGCCACGAGAGTCAGGCGGTCGAAGTTCTGAGTGTTTTACTCGGGTAGCAACAAACGAACCAAAGAAAACAATGACATGCTGCCTTGTCGTTCTCTAAAACAGCACAGTACAACCATGCACATGAATAATATAAATAGGTTTAAAATGCGTATTTCAAAGGGTAACTTTTTGGAATTATTTTCTTGCTGGGCAGGAAAGCAGGATGCTCTGCTACGCCACTGGAGCGACACATGTTATTTCGTTGCGCCGGTAAATCGTGTTTACTGTCTCGCACAATGTAATGCTAACAATACTAAGGTAGGCAAAACGACGAAACTACCTTTATACTTACCAAAAAATACTTGCACAGGTTCTGTAGCTTGTCTGCCTCGCCGTGACGTGGATGCGGGCAGCACATAACTGGCGTGTCTGGAGCCCACGAGGCCTTAGACTTACTGACAATGTAAGTACAAGGCTTTTCCGTTTGATATCGCTGGTAATTCTCTTGAAGGCTTAGGGATAAAAAGACACAAAAATCTCATATTTGAGCATTGGAAATAATTATGCCAAAGAAGCTTATATAGAAGGTCTACAAACACTTTGCCTGAAAAAGTGCTCTGCATAGAAGTATACTTTACTACAGTCTGTCAAAACACTTCTTCAATTATAAAGAAAGACGGTGTCCCTTGGGTGGTCTACTTTGGCTCTATATGCCACTCAATTAGCTCATGATAGTGTGCTGTTGCTATCATCATAAACCCCGGCCAACGCTGTAATGGAAGGGTGATGACATATATAAACACTCCATTTGTAACACTATGGTGTATCAATGCTGCCAAGCTCAGTCTATCTTGCCACATCACTGGCTTT